>JAVJIF010011541.1:0-120794 GCA_038442645.1 Agave tequilana | reverse complement strand
GTAAATACCATCGTGACAATTAACTAAAAAAGATAAATTTTAGAGATTAACTTGCTTAACGCTTCTATCGCAGTCCCTCCTGAGGATCACGACCCGCATAGCCCTGCTACCGCGGATTAGAACTGAAACTTGCACATCTATTTTTAAAACTAAAATACCATCTTTTGTGTGCAGGAAAAATCAGTCAACATGGTGATTAGCTTCAACAAAGGAGTTTTTGGAGCTTTTCATAGTGATTCCGGTGCCCGAGCTTCAAGATCACTCATTTGCACTCGGTGGATCAAGTTTTGGGACCAAGCCGACTTGAAGATTGAAGATCGTCAAGAAGACTTAGGTATCTTAGTGTTTAGTGTGTTTTAGATCCATTTGTAAAGCTTAGTATAGTTGATATGCTCAAGTGCACAACACACACAAGTTTTATGTTTGGATATTGGTTTTTTCGGTTTTTAGTTTAACCAATATTTGTTTTCATGAATAGTTGATCAAAACAAGTTTAATTGGTTCATGTATAGTAGTTTCATTCTATACATGCATGCTTAAACTCCTTAGACAAACTTATTTTGACTAGCCTATTCATGTATTGAAAAATCAAAGTTTAATAAAATACAGTTTTGGTTTTTGGTAAAAAAATGATAAAGACACAAAAATGGTTTCAATTGCTTGATATTTGAGTTGAAATGTTTATCACATGTTTATATATCAATGCAAAATGATAAAACTACTTTTTTGGGATTTTTAGAAGAGATAAAAAGATTTTTTAAAATAATTTTAACCCCAGTTTCTGACCTAGGACAGTGGCTGACAGGTTAGGTCGGCCGACCGCACGGTCGACCGAACCAAGGGCCGGTCGACCCTGCGGTCGACCGACGTGCACAGAGCTGTGCACGTCTGGCAGCACAGTGGGCCGGCCGACCGACCAGTCGACCGGACCAGAGAGCTCTGCTCTCTGTATCTGGGCGGTCGGCCGTGCGGTCGACCGGATGGCTCCAACGGTCATATTTTTGACCGTTGGCGGTCGACCGGCCGGTCGACCGCAAGCCTGTCAGGCTGCCAGATCAGCCTAACGGCTAGTTTTCCTTTAGGGCTATAAATACCCCATCTCTTTAAGGTTCTGAATAAGATTTCAAGAGCCAAAATTTCTCTGATATACAAGTGGTTTAAACAAGTTTTCAAAAGTATTTTTGTGCCAAAAAGGATTCATCTTATTTGTTTTAGAGTTTTTGAAAAAATCAAAGAAAATAGAAAAATTGGGAGATTTGTATTGTTCTTCATTCTATTTTTTACAAGAGTTTTCCCAAGTATTTTTCTTTGAGTTTTTGTTTTCCAAACTCTAGTTTTTCCACACTTGAGCTTATCATCTATCCTAATATATTAGGATCTTATTTTGTGGAAAAAGAGGAAAGAGAGATTGTTTGTGGTTGAAAGAAACCACTTGTTGTAAACACCCTTGTTTTGTTGTATCCCTCTTTGGTAGAGGTTGATTGGGCAATTGGTTTGCTCCCTCTTTGGTAGAGGTTGAGATTGTGGTTTGCTCCCTCTAGTGAGAGGTGGAGTTGGTTTGTGTATCCTCTTCGGTAGAGGTGATTGGTTGTTGTTTGGCTACGGGCCTACCCCTCGGTTGTGAGGCGGTGTTTGAGAGAGGAGTTCGGTACTCTCTTGTTGTAAAAATCCTCCTCGGTGGAGGTTCTCTCGGTGGGAGTCCTCGGTGGACAAGATAGTGGATTAGAAATCCTTCTCGGTGAAGGCGGGGACGTAGAGCTAGGGGCTCGAACCTTGAAACATATCCTTGTGTTTGCGTTTGATCCATTGTCTCTCTAACTCTCTCTTTTATTTGTGCAAAGCATCATTCTTTCATTCATATCATATATTGCTTGTGTTGTGCCTTGCATCATTCATATTGTTATATATCCTTTATATACTTGGCTTGTTTGTGTGTGCCTCACTTATACTTAACCACAAGAGTTTCATATAGCACATCAACCCATATCTAGGGGAATCAAGAGGAGTTAGTCCAGAGTCCTTCACGGGAAATTCGGCTACACTTGTTGGTTGTATTAAGTGTGATTGCAAATTTGTTTTAGCTTCCGCATTTAGTTTCTAGATTAGCATTATCACCTATTCACCCCCCTCTAGGTGATTTTCAACATTAAGATACAAACATGTGATAAAAACTACAACACAAAAATTAAACATTTTAAATCATTTTTGTGTCTTATAAATTTTATCAAAAACCAAAAACTGTATTTTACCAAACATGGATTTTTCAATACATGAATAGGAAAGTCAAAATAAGTTTGTCTAGGAAGTTAAGCATGCATGTATAGAATGAATTTACTATACATAAACCAATTAAACTTGATTTGATCTACTATTCATGAAAACAAATATCGGTTAAACTAAAAACCAAAAAATCATTATCCATAAAACGTGTGTATTGTGCACTTGAGTATATCAACTATCTAATCTTTACAATTGGATCTAACCACAAAACTAAACTAGGTACCGAGATCTTCTAGATGAACTCCGTCTTCAAGTTGACTTGATTCAAACCGTGATCTACCGAGCTAGACTCCAACGAGTGCAATGTATGATCTGATGCTCGGGCTCTTGAATCACCATGTGAAAGGCTTCAAAACTCCTTTGTTGAAGCAATCACCAACTAATATCTTGATTAGTGATCTGAAACTAAACATCACAAGATTATTAGTAAACATAACTACATGAGTTAATCATCATCAAAACTAGAGTGGAAGGCCACTGGGCCAACAAACGGGATATGTCTTCACATTCTCTCAGGCACCGGTGAGTTGGCGCTCCACACTGCAGTCTACCGTCGCTTTATCGACCACAGAGACTGAGTATATGGCTATGACAGAGGCCATGAAGGAGGCGATCTGGCTTCAAGGGTTGCTAGATGACTTAGGCGTGGAACAAGATTTGCTGAAGATAAACTGTGACAGCATGAGCGCCATCTACTTGGCCAGGAACTAGGTTTATCACGCAAGGACGAAGCATATTGACGTCAGGTACTACTTCGTTCGGGAAATTCTAGAAGAGGGTGACATCGAACTGTTGAAGATTCACACTTCGGAGAATCCAACCGACATGCTTACTAAGGTGGTGTCGTGAGTGAAGTTTGCACATTGCAAAGCTTTGCTCCATGTCCTTCAGGTAGCTTGAACTTGCTGAAGCTCATTTGGATGAACTACGGACGGCTTGATCCCTTGGGCAGGATACGTAGGCAACCACATTGGTGCAGCCGCTCTCGAGTCGATGGACAATTCGGCTCAGATTTGGGAATCTTCACCAAGGTGGAGAATTGTTGGAAAGAGAGAATATTGCTGAGGAAATTGACATGGATTGCCGAGGGGTCATCGAGGTGATCGCCGAGGAAGTCGACGACGAAAAGGCGAAGGAAACAGCAGCAGAAAATAGCAGCAGCAGTAGGAAACAGGGTGGCCGGTCGACCGCCCGCAGGATCAGGAATTCGGTCGACCGACGTGCACAACGTCCGGCCCGGTCGACCGGCCCGGTCGACCGACGTGCACAACGTCCGGCCCGGTCGACCGACGTGCACAACGTTCACAAGTTGGAGCTCGGTCTACCACCCGATCGACCGACTGAAAGTACCCAACTCTCTGTTGGGCACCCGGTCCACCGACCGGTCGACCGGTGGAAGGGGTCGGTCGACCGCCCGGTCGACCGACAAGCGGGTGCGGGCTGCGATTGCAGGTTTGGAAACTTGTTTGTATTTAAAGGTTGTGGCTATTTTCTAGGATTAAGAACTGAATGCTGGGATTGCTGGAGCTCTCTTGAGACTTGAGAGAGGCTGCTAGTAATTGTAATCAATCTTCCAAAGTAAAAACCTCGCTTTTGATTACCCCGAGGACGTAGGCATTGAGGCCGAACCTCGTTAAGTTGCTTGTTTGCGCGTGTGCTTTCTCTAGTATTTGGTTTGTACTTGAGAAATTCAGGGGATCCTCATCAGGTTGTTGTCGTAGGCGCAACATGCTTCCCCACCGTCCTTGAAATCCTTGCTCCTGATTGTGACAAAGTCTGTTTGGCACCGGGAAACCAAATTTTTTTTTAAAAAAAAAAATTCTTGTTAGCTTTCAACACAAAGAAGCTATTTCCTTTTTTTTTTTTTTTTTTTTTTTTTTCTTTTTATGGTCTGTTAGGAAGAAAAATGAGTTGAAATGAGAGGTTCAGCAAATTTTTTTATCATTATGAAAGGAAAACTGAGACAATATCCAAACTTTATAATATAATAACATCTCATTTCATTTCAAATTCATATTATTTATGATAAAACTGAAAACCCCATATAACCCAAATACCCCAGGTATTGTTTCCAACTCAAATAAGGATCAACTAAAATTCTATAAATTTTAACATTCAATATCTCTCCAAAAAATCCAATTTTGGTGCAAATGCCTAAAGGACCGAAGAGAAACAAATCAGAGCCAACAAAACCATAAGCCCAAGAATATTACACCCAATTCAATTATAAATAAAAACAAACTAAAAACAACAACAATCACAAAAAGAAAACGACGATCAAAATCCATGCTATGCGATTCAGCTGCTGCTGCTGATTACTACTAACATTAGCAGCAGGCTATCCAAGCATAAGATACCATTTCCTTAAACTTAAACTAAGCATATTCAAAAGCAGAGTTAAAGAGCAAAAATAGAAGAATTATTTGCAAATAATCAATAACCATAAAGAGGAATATTTTTTTTCCCATATAATTTTTTTCTTATATACAAAGTTGGAGGCGCCCCTTCATACTCACATGGCCCATGATCCAACTCCTACGGCCAGCAGTTACAGAATAAAGTGCATGGCGCAGAAAGAGTACCCAAATCCCAACCCTTCTACATTAAATTATTCAATTATACCCTCCCTTTCTCCCAATATTAGTACCACGAAAATTACATACGAATAGGGAAAAGAAAAAAAAAGCAATTAACAAATTTTCTAAAAAGAGAAAAGTGAAAAAGGAGAAATTCCTATTCGCAGTGCGCTCCACGTCCGAAAGTGCTTCTCACTTTTTGCAGCTTTCCCCTGCAAAAGGAAGAAATTTCACCAAATGTTTACAAAAATGCCCTCACATTTTTTCTCAATTCTTGTAAATTGAGGTCCCATACCTGAATTGATGCAGTGATCTTTTGTGGGTAGGGTTGTCCTTTCCAAGGGCAAAGAATCCTAGAAAGAATGGGTCATGGTCTGCCAATTTTCCTTGCCAAGAAAAAGAAAATAATAAAAAAGTGAAAAATAGAGATCTTCACATGAAGACCACCCCCCTTCGAGCTTGGAAAGTCAATGAAAATAGGAAAATCAAGTACCACAAGCTCCCAAGCTCCTTCTTGTGACCCTGATTCATTGAAACACTTTTACCCATTAGATTATGAAAATAATTAAAATCTTATCTTATCATAAAGTAGTATGAACAATTAGACAATTCATATGCTCTTTAATTGATTGCTGCACACTTATTCTGTGTAAAGACACAATGCTATCTTATGCTTGTATCATCTTTAACCTAGCATTGGTGCAACATCAAAGTGGTAAGCTTGCATTATGCTTTGTTAGCAAGTGGCCTGAGGAATTTTGACCAAGTTTTACTTGGTTATCACAAAATGCTTTCTTGACATTTTGTGCGTTCCTTTCTTTCCATGCATGCATTCCAAAAAGAAAAAGGGGAAAAAAATTAATATACTAAAGTTTAGAATTCATGTGCGTTTGCTCTCATTCAGAAATAATGTTAATATGAAAAAGTCACGGTGGAGAATCAAACTCATGTACCTTCGCCGTAGAGGAAGTGAGTGAGGAGACAGACGCCGTCGACGTCGTGACCGTCGCCAGGCCGACATTATACGCCATCGTCCCGTCGGGCTGGTACAGCCCGTAATTCCGCTCCGACGAGGGCCCGGGCTTCATGTCCTCGTTGAACAAGGCAAACAAGTAGACCTCCAGCCTCTGGTTAGGCCTCAAGGGAGTCCCTTGCCCCTGCAGCTGCCTCAACAGCAAGTTCCTATTGTAAGCCTTGGCATTCTCCACCGTCGCACCGTACTCGTCTGCGTCGCCCTTGGACGGCCAACCGGTCTCGGAAACCCTAACCTCCACGCCGCCGTACCCCAACCGCTCCGCCGCGAACACCACCGCATCAACCTGTGCATACAACATGTTGTCGTAGTGCAATTTGGTGTACGGGTCCACCATCCCCACGCTAGGGTTGCCTAGCACGTACTCTAGCGGGATCTGGGTCGGATTGTCTTTGTACGCGAAGTACGGGTACGCATTGACCCAGAAGGGTGAACCCGTTTCGGCTAGAAATCGGAGGAATGGCGCCATTAGGCTGACCAGTTCCGGTTTAAAGGACCCAAGAGAGGATGGGTACGAGTTTTGCAGCACGGCTAGAGAGTTTGCACTGGAAATGTGGATGGAGGAGTCGAGCCCAAGCTGAGCCAGGGCTTGGTGGATGGCTAGCATTGCGGGCACGAGATTCGACATCAAATTTTCGTCGTCGGTGGTATAGATTTCGTTCCCAACGGCGATCCCTGTGATTTTCGTCGACGGGACGTAGGGTTTGATGTTGTCGGTGACCCATTGGAGCGCTTGTTGTGCGTCTGTGAGCTGGGCAACCGACTCGTTGGGAACGGTCACGATGAGCTCGACCCCAGAGTTGGCGAATGCAGTCAGGACCTTGGGGTTCGTGTCGTAGATGCGAGTCTTGGTGATCTTGAGAGACGAGAGGAGTGCAAGTACTTCCTGAGGTGAGGGAAGGTTGTTGGCTACTTGGCCGTAGTTGATGCCTAGAGTCGATCCTCGTTGGATGAATCCAAATTCTACATAAAATGGGCCATACTTGTATTAAGATATATAAAAAAGAGAGACTATTGTTTGGATCATAGCTGTTCATTATAGAACACGTACCTGAGAAAATGAGATGGAAGACAAAGAGAACGGGGAGAATCCTTGATTTCAGGAAGATGAAGGCATCCATATGTGAAGAGACAGAGAGAGAGAGAGGAGAGAGAGATTTAAAGAAGAGACAGAATGTGTAGAGAGAGAAGATCTAAGAAGAGAAGGAAGTTGTAAGACTCTTCCTCCCAATTCCTTTCTTTGCTTGCGTGGGAGTTTGGTGGAGGAGAAGCTAGGTTTGCCTTGCCCACGAGCTAGCATGACTTAATGAATGAGAATTGAGGCTAGATTTATATTATTAACATGGTTGCTTTTGTGACATTGCTAGCTAGTGGTTGACTCGTCAAAATGGGCGACTTCCGAGTTGATGTCTGGTTATCTTTACAACGACGCCATCTTCTGTCCTCACTTGGGATCTATTTTTTGTTAGAGAGAGAGAGAGAAAGAGAGAGAGTGGTTTGCTTGGCCAGCATTGATTCAAGTTCATTTCACTTTTAGCCTCCGAATCTAAAGTCTGTGTGCAATGAATGGAATGAAATCAAAGTGTGTTTGGTTGGTACAATTTTAGAATTGAGGCTTTGTGCAATTCCTACGTGCCCTATGTCTCTCTATGACAGAGTAAAGGTCAAAGCATCCACATGGGGGTCAATAACACTCATGACCTCTCCTCTTTGATTAAGTTGTGATGGAGACAATTAGTTGGTTAATTAATTGGTGGCTTAGTTTTTGTCATAAAGGGGGTCTTTTTCTTTTAGATCCTCCAACCGTCAATTTTGAATCTTCTTCTATTGTGACGTGTCCTTGTTTTTATTCTTTAATTTCAAGAATAAAATAGGAAAATTCCACCGCCTTCTCTTTTCATAAGGCAAATTATGCGTACTCCTCGTACTTTCAAACTGCAATATCTTATCATTGCTTATGGAAAATATATATTTGTGGTTTTTTATTCTTTCTCATTTTTTTTCTTGCCTGGATAAAAAAAAATTTGTTTTCTGGAAAAAATAAAATTGAATACAAGACTAAATATAACATGTGAAATCTGCTAAGATGACATATAAGAAATTATTGTTAGACTTATTATGCTTTTAAAGTCTAATTTAATTTGGACTTAATCAAGTCAATTAGATATATGCACCCGTCTACTTAATCTTTGTTGTTTGACCGAATAAAGAATTGATCAAGCCAAATAGTTTGGGCTTAGACACATTTTCAATTATACTTAGCCATGGGCGTATTTAAATTAAAATGTGAAACTCATCTACGTGTGGAACTCGTGTTATAAATCAAGGGCCTAGATTTATGATGAGTTGAACTAGAGTTCCTTCATGCTATATATATCATTGGTAGGATTCTCTCTCCACAACAATGACAATCTCTCTCTTGGAGGATAAAGAAGAGAACTTGGTGGCTAGAAAGAAGAATTCTCTCCCTCAACTGCGGTGTCCTCGAAGTCGTGCAACCTTCGGCATCCCTTTCGTGATGGTTTCCTTGAAGTCGTGCAACCTTCGGCATCCCTTTCGTGATGGAATCTAATATGCCTAAAATCCTCCTTCCCTTTAATCATGATAAAGAGGTTATGCAAGTATGAGATCTTGAATGAAATAAATTAGATCTACAATTAAATCAGTAAAGAAATATGTGAAGTGTGATGGAAAAAAATCACAAATGTATAATATTCAACTGTCATTATTATAAGAAATACATTCTCCCAATAAAAAAAAAATATTTAAAATCATTAGTTACACCAAACTAAATATGTGAATGACATTTGTTTCTCTCACAAGTCTCACCCCCACAATCCAAATCTCCTTCGCTATTCGTAGGCCATCAATTACACTATGCCCAACTTAGTTATTCTCCTAATCCATGCGCATGCCAAACATTATCTAATTTTATAAGCACAAAGCACCAACCATTACCATTTGCTTCTATTTTCAAACTGAAAGCTCAAACAAACCCACAACTGGTAGGTAAACAAACTGCTATGTTGAGTTCTGAGTCAGCTAAAGGACCAAAGTCATGAGTACCAAGGGATCCATTAAATCTCTCCAGGGTGCTTAGTGACATTACTACTGGATATTGACTATTAATTTCAAACTTTGATTAGTCTAAAGTTTTTTTTTGGTATCATCCTTATATCCATAGAAATGATGAGATTAGAAACATGATGATGACTTGAAAATTTATAATAAGGTAATGATGCTGGTACCTTGTTTTTGACTTGCAACTACCATACGCACTATGAACTTAAGGATATTACTCTGGCACTTACTCATATGACTCGATCTATTCCACAACAATCTAATTGAAGTCTATATATATTGTGTTGTATATGTGAGAGACAGTGTGTGTAACTCGGTTCATTATCTTCTTATTAATGAAACCGAGTAGATTTTTCCATCTTAATGAAAGGGGAAAAAAAAAAAGGAAGAAGGAAAAACTTGAACCACACGAAACTTGGTGCAAATTTCTAAATGTTGGACCAAATGTCCACTATACCTCCATGCTTTGCATGATGATCCTAGTCAGAGAATCCTTGGACAAACTTTTCCATGATTTGGAAACAAAGACCTTCACAAAAAAAAAAGCCGACTACCAAACGCTAAAACAAAAAACCAAAGAGCTCATAACTTTAAGGAATGTTTAACCAAAAGTCCCTAAACTACTCTTCTTTTTTTTCTTTCTTCACTAAAGTTCTCTCTCCTTCATGCATGCCACAATTTGGACCAACTCCCCCCCCACTAAAGAGAAAAAGATTAGGCTCTAGAAGAAGTCCTTTAGCCTTTATAAAGCCTGGTGACTTTGAGATTGAGAGAAGTTGAGAGGAGAGGAAGCTCAGAGGGAAAGAGAGAAGCAAAGAGGTTGAGGTGGATAAGGAGTGGATTATGTGGCGATGGCGACGCGATGACATTGCGCATCTTATCTGTTACGCGCCTTTCTCTCTCTGTTTCTCTTCCTCGTCCATTTGTCGCCTTTTTGACGTGAGCTAAAGGTGTAGATGTTGAAGAAAGAGGGGTTCCAAGTGTTTGAAAGGTGCAAAAAGAGGTGGTGCATGGTAGTTTTTGAAAGAGAGAACTTTTTTGCTCCAATGGTTTAAGTAAGCTTTGCCACTATGGCGAGCACTTTGACATGTCATGAAACCCCATTGTGTGGGAAACGTGGGTGATTTTAGGTTTGTCTCCCCCCTCACATTTTTGATAGCATGAAGCAATGTAGGGCTTTTGGTAGAGTTTGTCAATGGGATCCACATCTTGATTGGTTTGAGGAAGTTTGGTGAGTTCTAAGAATGGCTAGCCATTTATCAAAGACGCCCCAGCCCAGAATCGTTAGGCCGAAGCTTCAGATTGGGGGGCCATATAATTGCGCTGCACCGGAAGACAGAGAAATAGAGGGGTGTGTAATATATATAATATTTTTGTAAAAATATTAGAAAATAAAGTACAAGATTTCTTTTTATAGTAGAATAGAAAGGATAGTTTTAATTATGATCTTAGATAAATAATTGTTCTGAATTATGTTTCAAGAAATACAATAAATAAATTAATAAAATAAATAAACCAAATTTCACAAGTATGGCTTGAATTTCGTTGATTTTCAATTATGGGCATGTTTGGTTGTCAGTGACCATAAGTCAGTAAGTCATAAGTCATAAGTGGTAGAATCTTTACAGCTGTAGCTGTAAGTGAGTTACATACAAGTAAATTTTACGGTATTTGATTGGTGATGTGTAAGTGAGAGAGTGTATAGTGCTTTACGACGTTTGATTGTCACAATGTGTATGTTGTAAGTGAAAAAGTTGATCACATTACAGAATTAACTGTTTGACAATTTAAAAATGTTAAAAAATGTCAAGAAATAATAAAAAAAGTAAGTATTAAAAATATCAAATATCTAATAATTAAAAATATAATATATTAAAAATATTAAAAATTAGTAATATTATATATTAAATATATTAACAATTAAAAGGTAAATAATTTAATAATCAAAATTTATTAAATTTATATTAAATAATATTACTAATCTATAAATTACGTAAGAAATAAAATTAAGTGGTACATTATATCAATCTAATAATAAAAAAGATTAATCTAGTATAAAAAAGATTCTAATATTTAAAAAATTTAAATTATTAATAAAAATATCAATTAATAATTATATTTAATCTAATAGTTAAAAATTCTCATAATTTAGAAAAAAAATAATCTAATAATTAAAAAATTATTAATCTAATTACAATTAATTGTCAGCAATACAAATTTTGCATGACCACAAAATTAACTGTTTGTGCTGCAAGGGCTGCAAGTGGGATTACATGACCACAAAATTAACTATTTGTGTTGCTAATGGATCGTAAGTGGGATGCAAGTGTATTTTATGACTTACGGTTCAAACAAATACCATAAGTTATAAGTCGCAATTGTCACTTATAACTTACGGACTTTTACGGTGAAACAAACACACTCTATAATCAACACAAACTTCCCTGACCACGATGATATTGCGCGCGGCCTCTGGAGGAATCACCAAATCTCATATCAATATCAAAGTATCAAATGCAATACGTCAAGTACCAACACAAATATAACACGAACACAAATAACTAAGGTGAAAACAGACAATTTAACGAGGTCGACAATTTGCCAATGTTCTCGGGCAAAAGGAAGAAGATCTTATTCAATCAACAAAATACAAGGGATACAAATTGATCCGAAGATTCAACTGATCAAGATTGATTCAAATAGAAACTCTACGCAATGTATCATAAAATTCTCTCAAACAACTAACCCTAGAACTCTCCAATTCTCTCTTTGTTGGTTACAATTTGGGCACAAAAATCCTGCTTATATAGCCAGAGAAATAACTAATAGAAGGAAATCCAAATCGGATACAAATTCCTCTTCAAAAAAATAAACTCGAATTCAATCCGATTTGCCAGAATCCCTAGGTCAATTGACTGATTTGTGCAGATTAGTCGATTGGCCGATCAAATTAGTCGACTGATTGTTCAGATCAGTCGACTAGTAGCCAATGCTCCAGCTTTTAATGTTTCTGTTAAATCTCAGACAGTCGACGAGTCGACTGGTCAACATGCATAAAACATGCACACAACTGTTTCCTTCTTTGTATCGAGCTCGGGTTCATGTCCTGTAATGTCCCGATCCTGTGGGTAATAGATGTTACTGCGACGTATATACGTAGGTCAAAAATACCCTTACGTATATACACTAAGCATCAGTACAGACAAGAATCAGAGTACGAAAACACGTGGTGCTTTTTACATTTCAACATATGAGTACAATTACAAAATTATCTCAAGAAGTGACACAATATTAAAAGAATATTACATCACCTGATAGGCGCAAATATGAAAATACAAAGAGATATTCAATAGTGAACTGTACAAAAGGAGGCTCAGAGTCATAACAGAAAAACTCTAGAGCCGAGTAGGGGGCCTAGAAGGGTGGAGCTTCAGACGGTCTGATGATGATTCACGCTTTCGCTGCACCACTCTGATCAGCAATAGGAAGAATCCACCAGCTCCAAGCTCTGAAACCTGGATATGAGGATCCAGGGGAGTCAGAACTCCCGAACGAGTGGTGTTGTGAATGCCAAGTGGCGTGCAAAGATAAGCACACGTGTATCGATAAATCTGAATAAAAGAGCATGCATTGAAAATCATATCGTGAGCACAAGCACACATGAACAGGATGAGGCATCAAATGATGGGATAAACAGATATGACAAAGCCAGTTGTATGGGCCCAATAGATATATTCATGAGATTGATACTTCGAGGGGATAATCCAAATAGGGAAACCCTCCTCTATATACCATATACCTCTTGTCTCTATCGACTGAGTACGCACACCCGAGCTATTCACAATAATAGCTAAATAGAACAATATGAATTATCAGAAGATTATATGGTAACTAAGTATCCGTATAAATCAAGAATAAACAATTCAGGAGATTGGGCACAATAATATAAGTATAATATTAAGCATAAGACAGGTGGTATACAATAGGGAATAGCAGGAGATTTGAGTAATACACAGGTGGTCAAGCCAAGAATATAAAATATAATAATAATAGTAGTAAAACCAAAATTTTACATAAAACCCGATGAAAGTAAATACAGCAAAACTAGCAGAACAACCCAGATTACGACTTCTGAGATAAGTACGTCGTAGGAATAATCCAAACAAGAAAACCCTCATCTATATACCGTATATCTCATGTTGTCGTAATATGAATATATACAAGCTGAATTGCAAAACACAACGAACTATTAATTAGCATCTTATTATTATTATTCGTCCTACCCATATATTTAAGTATGTGCTACCGATACACATATATCCATATATGAATAAGGCGAGATTATTATTGAAAACTGATGATGAAACTAATGTGTTATGTTTACAGTAGGTCCCGTGCATACCCGAGCCCACGACCCATTGTGTTCCGTTACTAGTGTATGGAACCTACTGCAAGGCATATAGAAGGGTCATATAGGATACCCTTTTTAAGATGGTACCAGAAAGAAGGGAGCCAGTGTTCCCCTGGGTCATCTGGGGCCCACAGGTCGAACCTGAGATTGAGTTGCACAACATTTCTAATACTATTGTACACATATTCGTCAATTGAAGCCCATCAGTTTTCCCCCTACCTGATGTAAGTTATCCTTTTTATAGTTTATTATTAAGTAATTATCATATTTACGGAAATAGCAGGAGCAAACAATTCAGGAGTTACAGGGGTACATAAGTACCATAAATTCAGGTCACTGTATGTGACACAAGAAAACAGGTACATGATTCCTATAAATGTAATAATCATATGTCAGGTGTTAATTTGATAGGTGGTAGGTGATAAGTGATATCATAACAAGGGGCAAGTGGTAAGTAGTAACATGTCAGGTAACCAGAGACAACATGGAGAATGCTAGCACGTCAAGTGAAAGCATGTCAAGCGATATAGGAAAACAATATAAGCAAGATTTTAAACTCTTCACAACCATTAATAGAAGAATTAATTAAGTAGGCAAACGAATAAGCGAGCAAGTGAACATTCAAGCGAAGCTAATATACAGCACTAGATGCTATCATGCTCGACATGGTTACCGCTCGCTGCATAGCTAAATGCACCTGTCGCAGTATGCATATTAACGCCATACTACCGCTCACGGCACAGCCGTGCTCACGGGTTAATTGTGCCCGAATAGAGTTAGCAGTGTTAGTGCTGACGCTAGGTCCGCCGACCAGGCGTAGCATATAGAAAGTCTAAAGGACTTTTAAAACCTCAGAGAGGTTGAACCTGGAGGTTAGGCCTGAAGGCAAGGGTACCTGTAGAAGGTGGTAGTACCGCACAACACACATATAGAATATTGTCTACAATGTTACAAGCATTCGTCACAGGTGTGTGTGTGTGTGTGTGTAATACCGGGCTCTCGGCCACTTACAAATGCAAGAGAACTACCCAATACAAAATGTGAATATAGATACAAATACATAATACAATACAAGTCGACCCGACGAACCGGAGAAGCTAAAAAAAAGTGATAACACTCGCCTAAATACGAAAAACACCATGAAATCCCTGATCTTCATAATCCAGATAACCAACGCGAATATACATTCAAATATAATGAATATTATATTATATAAAAATGGAGAGAGGAACCAGAAGAAGAGAGAGTGAAGACGCAAGAGTCTCAGACGCGGGAGTCACGTTACGTAGATGCCAAAAAACATGGGGTTTGAGACCCGCGTTTAAGCCATAACACGAGAAGAATGCGGACGCGGGCATGAGCTCCGTGTCGCGTTGATATAAGAACACGAGGATCGCGTTAAGAAAACGCCTAGATGCGGGGATCGGCTCCACGTCCGGTGGCTGAACGCGAGAGTCACATTAAAGAGAAAGTGATAGAAAGAGAAGGAAATCAAGAGAGAGGGGAAGGAAGCTAGAGAGAAAGAGAATGTGAGAGAGGAGAGAGCAAGAAAGAGCTAAAGAGAGTGTACAAGGGGAGAGAGTGTACAGGGCGAGAGAGAGAGAGTGAGAGTGAGATGCGGGGTAAGGGAAAGAGAGAGGGAGAGAGCGCGGAAGTAAAAACCAGAGAAGAAAAGAAAAGTAAATGAAGGAAAGAAAGAAAGGAAGAAAAGGATAGAAAGGAAAGGAAAGAAAAGAAAGAAGGGAGAAGGGGGGATGGTCGGCCATGGCCGGCGGTCGCCGTCAGCCATGGGCGGCAGCCCCAAGCCCAAGCCAAAGCCAAAGGGGGGTGCAAGTCTAGTTAATTTTAAATTTTTGGTGTTTTTGAAAAGGTGTTTCGGAGTGCGAAGAATAGGCTCGTTGGAAAGAGCACGTCAAGGAGGAGAGGATGATGTGATTGGTGGTGACCGAGATGGTGTAGGTGGTGGTCGAAATGGAGGTGAAGGTGATGGTGAAGACGGGTTGTTTTGGTGAAAAAAAGAGGAAGAAGATGGTAAAGATGGAGGTGGGATAGGATAGTTGTTGTTAGAATGGAGAAGGAGATGGAGGAGGAAGTGGTGGTGGAGATGGTGGAGAGGGCGGAGAGGGTGGCCGGCCAAGGAGGAGCAGCCAAGGAGGGCATGACTGCTGATTTTGCTTGCTGGAAGAAGAAGAAAGGAAGAAAGAATGAAAGAAGGAGAAAGGGTGTGTGTGTATATGTGTTTGTGTAAGAGTTATGATTATTACAAGTTTTCCATTCTCTCCACAAAAACCTATGCCCGCGTCTAGCCAGACCCGCCTCTGGCCAATTTTGAGCTAGACACAGAGATGAGCTCCGCATCAGAAGAAAACGTGAATGTCACATTTGACAGAGGAGAGAAAAAGTCATGATGACTTGATTAGAGTTGATTTGAAGGACATTAAATGCAAAGAGAGAAAGAGAATCTTTGCCTCAAAAATCAGACTCGCGTTTGGTTGAATTAAGCCCAGACGCGAAGCTCAGGCCCGCATCTTGCCTGAACTGAGTTCAGATACGAGGATGAACTGGTGTCGCAGTATTACCAGAAGAATTAATTGAGTAGGCAAACGAGTAAGCGAGCAAGCGAACATTCAAGCGAAGCTAAACGAGCTAGAGAGAAGTTAATGTACAATACTAGATGCTATCATACTTGGCGTGGTTATCGATCGCTGCATAGCTAAATGCACGTGTCGCAGTATGCGTATTAACGCCATACTACCGCACACGGCACAGCCGTGCTCATAGGATAACTGCGCCCGAACTTAGTTAGCAGTGTTAGTGCTGACGCTAGGTCCGCCTACCAGGCGTAGCATATAAAAAGTCCAGAGATTTTTTAAAATCTCAGAGAGGTTGAACCCGGAGATTAGGCCCGGAGGTAAGGATACCTGCAGAAGGTGTTAGTACCACACAACGTACATAAAGAATATTGTCTATACTGTTATAAGTATTCATCACAGGTATATACATATACAATACTGGGCTCTCGGCCACTTACAAATACAGGAGAACTACCCAATACAAAACATGAATATAGATACAAATATATAATACAATATAAGTCGACCCGACGAAGAGGGGAAGCCCAAAAAGGAAAGCGAGAACACTCGCCTAAATACGAAAAATACTGTGAAATCCCCGATCTCCGGAATCTAGATAACCAACGCGAATATGGGTTCAAATATAATAAATATTATATTATATAGAGGAGGAGAAAGAGGAACCAGAAGGAAAGAGAGTGAAGATGCGGGAGTCGCAGACGTGGGAGTTACGTTGCATAGATGCCACAAACGCAGGGTTTGAGACCCACGATTAAGCCATAACATGAGAAGAACGTGGACGCGGGCATGAGCTCCGTGTCGCGTTGATACATGAACGAGAAGATCGCGTTAAGAAAATGCCTGGACGCGGGGATGGGCTCCGCATCTGGTGGCCCAACGCGAGAGTCACGTTAAAGAGAAAGTGATAGAGAGAAGGAAATCAAGAGAGAGGGAGAAAGCCAGAGAGAAAGAGAGTGAGAGAGGAGAGAGAAAGAAAGAGCTAGAAAGAGTGTACAAAGGGAAAGAGAGTAAAAGAGTGTATAGGGGGGAGAGAGAGTGAGAGAGTGAGAAGGTGTACAGGGGGAGAGAGAGTAAGAGAGTAAGACTAAGATGTAGGGTGAGGAAAAGAGGGAGAGAGAGAGATGAGGGAGTAAAAACTAGGGAAGAAAAGAAAACTAAAGGAAGGAAAAGAAAGAAAGAAAGGAAGAAAGAAAGGAAGAAGAGGATAGAAAGGAAAGAAAAGAAAGAAGGGAGAAAGGGGGATGGTCGGCCATGGCCAGTGGTGGCCGATGGCCAGAGGTGGCCGGCGGCCATGGGCGGCAACCCCACGCCTAAACCAAAGAGGGGGTGCAAGTCTAATTCATTTTGAATTTTTGGTATTTTTGAAAAGGTGTTTCGAAGAGTAACGAATAGGCTTGTTAGAAAGAGCACGCTGAGGAGGAGAGGATGATGTGATTGGTGGTGGCTGAGATGGCGTAGGTGGTGGTGGAAATGGTGGTGAAGTTGGTGGTAAAGATGAGTCGTTTTGGGGGAAAAGGGAAGAAGAAGATGGTGAAGATGGAGGTGGGATAGGGTAGTTGTTGTTGTTAGAATGGAGGAGGAAATGGAGGAGGAAGTGGTGGTGGAGATAGTGGAGAGGATGGAGAAGGTGGCCGACAAGGAGGGGCAGCCAATGATCAAGGCACGGCTCCCATTTCTGCTTGCTGGAAGAAAAAGAAAGGAAAAAGAATGAAAGAAGGAGAAAGGGGGGTGTGTGTGTATGTATAGGAGTTATGATTATTACAAGTTTGCCATTCTCTCTACGAAAACCCATGCCCGCGTCTACCCAGACTCGCCTCTGGCCAATTTTGAGCCAGATGGGAGATGAACTTCGCATCAGGAGAAAATACGAGTGTCGCGTTTGACCGAGGAGAGAGAAAAATCATGATGACTTAATTAGAGTTGATCTGAAGAGCATTAAATGCAAAGAGAGAAAGAGAATTTTGCCTCAAAAATCAGACCCGTGTTTGGCTGAACTAAGCTCAGACGCGAGGCTCAGGTCCGTGTCTTACCTCAACTGAGTTCAGACGCGAGGATGAACTGATGTGCTTGCCATAAATGAGGAGAGAGAAAAGGTGGTGGTTAAGATATTTATTGTGTGGTGGAGAAACTTTGAGGAAAATTTAAGAAAAAGAAAAAGAAAGGGAAAAGTGAGGGAAATTATGAGTGGATGAGGAAAATAAAAAAAATAGAAAATGAAAGGAAAATATCTAGATAAAGTCCTAAAATCTAAGAAAACACCAAAAACTTCAGAAAAGCACAAAAAATGAAGTAATTCGGAATAATTCTCAAAAATTTAAAAAATAATAAATATTATTTCAAGACTCATGGAGAAATTGGATTTTAGAAATTCAATCCGATTTTAAAAAAATAAAAATCCTGGAAATTATCGACAATACCGGTCGACACCAAATCTGGTGTAATTTCGATAAATTCAAAAAATAAATTTCTAAAAATGCATTTAAATAGAAAATATGATTTTAAGAGATGATATGAAAGTAGTTTCTGAATGTTTAACTTCAATTGTAAATTAAAAATCTGAGAATCGATCAGCGGCACCGGTCAACACCGGTTTTGAGGATTTACAATTTAATCCAGAAAAATTTTAGAAAATCAAAGAAAATCTAAAATATTAAAAAATAATGTTTGAAATTGCAATTGGTCAAATCTGAATATCAAGATCAAATCGAGCAATACTCTTGGATCGGGTCCCTGGTTCAGACTAGAGTTGACTCCGAGTCCACGAATCCAGATCCAAGGCAAAACGATCATATAAATAATTCATAAAATAAAAAAATACAGGAAATAAATCAAAAAAATATGATCAAAAAATCTGAATACATAACTAAGTATGTATTCTGGGAATGGGGTGTTACACGTCCTCTCTCTGAGCTACCAATTAAGTTTGAAAACTCTAATTTTATTTTCTCCCCTTCATATGATAATTCCTAGTTCATTGTCAATTAGAAATCTTTCGAGCAATCTTCAAATTTTAATTAAGTTAGGACTTAAATTTAGCTTGTTATTGCTGGAAATATTAAATTTCAAATCATATTAGTTTTAGACTTGGTAAAAAGTTTTATTTGTTTATGAGTCAAATTCTATTCATGGTTATATTAAAGTTTCAATTTATTTTGGGTTTCTTTGTAACAGTAGTATTCGGTTGTTCGAATTTGTATAGGAGTAAGAGTTGGCGAATCTATATTCTTATGAATAGAGCACAAGATGACACAATTTGTATAAGAAAATAATAGGGTCAAATTCAAAAAAAGTTTCCATTAAAGACAAAACAGTAAGGATTTTGTTTTTTTTAATTTTAAAGAAAGAAAATAGAGGTCACCCTCCATCCTACACACACACACCCATTAATAATATTCTAATTATATCCCTGTTTGACAACTGAGGGATTGAACTTGAAACCTCCCACTTGTAAAGGAGGGGTCTTCCCAATGGGCTAGCCTATTGATTTTTAAAAAAATTCTAGTTCTTTTCTTTGTTTGTTTTCTCTTAGTTAAGTAGGCTATAATCCAATCTATCGAATAAGGGCTTTAATAAGAAATTGTTCTATGTGTTGTGAAACTCGAGAAATTTAACAATGAGAGAGAGAGAATTCTAGAGAGGTAATAGAAAGAGGAATTCTTATTGATTTTTGTAGTGAACATTGAAATGAATCAGGAAGGGCCTTTTATAGAAAAACTTTGGATTACTATGCAGTCAATAGTAACTACATTTATTATTGACGGTTGGTTGATCGGGGGAAAACCGTGCACAAAAAGTGTGTTTGAAATGAAGATTTAAAGTGTGTGTGCTTTGACTTCCTCGATACTTCCGTTATAGCATAGAGGCTAAAACGAGTCGAATCCAGAAGGACGGGAGGCGATAGAAGCTTTACCGGTTGATTCACGTGTTTGTTAAAAAGTTCTTCAAAGTTTTAAAGAATGAAAAGAAAAGAAACAAAGAATGAAAAGAGAAGTGTACGATGAAAATAAGGAAGTGGGAAACATAGAAAAGAATGGTTTTTATGATTTTGTTTGTATGTCTAAAACAAAGTGAAAAAGAAAGAAAACTCATGGCACTAACTACTAATGACTCCACTAACATGCTAACCTCTTAGTGATAGTTGACTCACATGTATCATTGGCCATCACTAGTCCTTGGTTCAAGAGCGATTCAAAGCATGACCCATATGTAACTCATCACAACCTAACTCATCAAACAAGTGCAAGCTACACTTAAACCATCAATACTATAGAAAGTGAGCATGGAGTAAAGTACGTTAGCTTGTTAGTGGTTAGAAAGTTAGAGTGTTAGATCCATCATCATGAGCCATCAATGGCTCTTGCAAGAACAAGGCCAAACTGAGGCTATTAGATTCATGTGGATTATCATAAAAGAAGTTAGCAAGTTAGTGGTTAGTAGTGAGTTACCATGAGAGAAAAGTTAGCTACACATGTAAAAGAGATTTGGAGAGAAGAAAACATAGAGAGGTAAAGAGAGCACCTTTCATAGATTGTCACCTTCTATTATAAGCACTCTTGCATTCCAAGCATGTATCACTCTCTCTCCCTATTACAAGATCTACAAAATAAAAAATACAATGGAAGAAGAAGAACTAACCTAAACTAAACTACCCTAAACTACAACATGAAGATGAAACTACTCCTAAAACTCTACATATCTCCAACTCTGGAACCCAAGGGGGGTATTTATAGCCACCAGGGGAACAGGGGGCCAGGGGACAAACCCTGGCCCGAAGCGGCGCGCGCCGCGGCCATACGGTGGCCGCGCGCGCGGCGCTTCGAGCCGCGCGCTGCCCAGTTGGTCCCCTATCAGGTGATGTTGCCAGTTTCTGATTTCTGACCCTGGTTTTGACAGAATTAGCTCCTTAGGTCAATGGCTATGATAATAGGCTTTTAATCACCAATTAAATGGTGATTTGATCTTCTTCTTCATTTGCACACCATGAACCTAGGATCAAGCAAGTAAGGTATTATTAGCAGAATTTATTATCAAATAAATGTGAGAATGTGATGAAAATTATGCAAAATAGAGACTAATCACACCCCCACACTTATCTTTTGCTCGTCCCGAGCAAAACAAAAAAACCTAAGGAAATTATTTCAGCACTTTCGCAGGTGACGCGATTGCACTGAGCATGTGCAACAAGCCGTTAACCTCTAGGTTTCCCCTAGATGAGGAGTTTTGTCTCCTGAGGGTTTTCAGCGATTACACCCACAAAATCCATAAAGAAAGAAATCAAATGTTAGTATTTTTAAAACACATTTTGAAATAGAGAAAAGTGTTGAAGTATTTTTGTGAAAATATAATGATCCAAGGTCAGAGGTTAACCAGAAATTTTTCTTTCTTAAACTAAGTCAAAATGCAAAAAATCTTGTTATAAATTAAATGTGAGAATTTTAAAATTGAATTGACTCTTTGATCTTTCATAAAATTCTTAGAAAAAATATGTACTTTGTGAATAGTGAAGGTTTTTGGGATATCGACTCTAACTTCATGCCATTTATTTAATATATATTAATTTTTTATTTATTTATTTATTTTCTTTTTCTTCCCTTAGTTTTCTTAGGCTTTCTTATTTACCCGGGTAGTGAGCCTTTAGCCGGTGACTCCCAAACCAGATGGTCTTAGGGCACCAGATGAGAAAACATCCCTCGGACTTAAGGACTCGAGTAAACAAGGCCACAAACTAAAGGGGATTATTTTATTTTTGTCCACCGTTTTAGGTATGAATAATCATGCTTCCTAAGGCATAATTATCCAACTTCAATAAGTGGTTTTTATTTATCATATAATTATATATTTTTTTTGTTTTTTGTTTTTTGAATATTTTTATGGCATTTTCAGTCTTTGTTTCAATCCCAAAAATTGTGTAAGTGTGGAGTGCATAAATCTAAGGCAAAAAATTCAAGATCAAATTATCTTTTCAATCTTACTTTCTTATCCTATAATTTAGACAAGATCTATTATTTTGACTTGGTTTAAAATTTCATAATTTTAGATCTTCTTAATTCCTAAGATAATCTTAATTTTCTTTAAAACAAATCAAAAACTATTTCTCTTGTTTCAAAAAGTTTTGTAAAAAAGAAAAGAAAGTTTTTATATAAAAGATTTTTTTTGTTTTTGTTTTGAAAAAGAAGTGTAAAAGAAAGAAAATATAAAACTAACTATGTTAGTAAACCCTCCCCCACACTTATCTCATGCATGGTCCTCAATGCATCGTGAATGTGTAAATACATGTAACAAATAGAGAGGGAAGGAGATTACGTCAAGGGGGTGGCTCTGGTGGGGGTCTGATTGGGCCAAGCGTTGCTACCCAATCAAAATAGCGTGGATCGTGCAGGAACCCACTAATGACCTCTTTAATATGACCTAATAAAATGTTGATTGAATGAATGATCTTATTTAAAAATTATCCCCATCTAATTTTCAATTTTCAAAAATAATTATTGAGTCATTTTCTTCAACATTCTTGTCCAACAATGAAGTGTGATTTTGAGAGATGAGTGATTTGGACTCAAATGGAACAGGAACAAAAACCGATACCGACTCAGGAAGTTGACTCAGATCAAGTCGAGAGTCAACAATGAGAGTCGAAATTGGTTCAAAAATAGAATTCAAATCAAAGAATTGACGTTCACACACTGTCCCCATTAATGAAGTGTGATCATAAGATATTGGTGATTCTATTTCACGGTGTATGGGTATAGGATTCAATGTTGACTCCAGAAAAGAGAAAAAATCTGGTAGGATACCGTTGTCATTATTGAATCAAAAAGTGAAATGGAGTTCCCAACAGGAAGTTCAGGATCACATTCAAGTTCGATTTCAATTTCAGGGAAGGGATAACTTGCCAAATGTCCAGGCGACTTTCATAACTTGGAGATTGGTCAAGTTCAATGTGTGTTCTGAAATTGAATCTTGGTTTCCAAAAGAACATGATTCTTGGGTCCAATCGGTAGAGTTAGGAATATAAGGATTGGTCAACGGTTGACAAGAAAGATTATCCTCGCTCTCATTGATCAAATCGCTCATAATTGAGTCTAACCTACTGATAGGTTGGGTAACAGAATTCGGATTTGGAATCATGTCTTCCATACTTTTTGTAATTGGTTTTTCTTGAAAAGATGAGTATGGAAGTTGATTTTGGAAATTGTGAGTTCATCGGTTTTTGCGGTTGTTGCTCGGACTCACGCAAGGGTTTCATACTCAAGTCCAGTATTGAAGTTTGTTCATTTTGAATTGGTGAGACTGGAAAAGATGAGTAGGACTCTTGAAAATGTGGTTGAGATGATGAGTCCAACATGTTTTGCATTTTATCACAAAGGACTTCCAAACGCTTTTCTAACTCAGATTCTTCTTCAATTGGATGCTCTAGAAAAGGAGTATGTGGAGTTTGATGTGGGAAGGATTGTGAATTGAGCAAAATTTGCATTTGTTATAGGGACTCTTCTATACTCCTTTCCAAATCAGATTTTCTTCGGATGGTGGAACAGGAAAAGGAGTATATGAACCAAAATTGGGGAATGAACTTTGTGAAAATTGTGGACAAGTGATTAGTACACAATATTGCATATTATACATCATAACTCCCATACATAATACGAATAAATAAGTGAATTTTACTCCTCTTCTCTACATATTTGCAGGTACACAATTAATGGAGAGATATTCAAATAATCACTTAATTAACACTAATTAAGTGATTAATTAAAAGATTAAGGATAAAGCCAAATCTCAAACCAGATCTAGAGAGATCCGCGCAACAAACTCAGAATCCAAGTGGTCCACGTGGATAACCACTTCCCAACTGATCTCCACCAGAAAGATCCGATCCAACGGCCACGAGATTGCCGCGGGGCGCGGCAAGGGGCGCGGCAATCTTAGGGTGTTAAGCCCCGGATTTTGTGGCAACAAACTACTCTCCAGAAGCTTCTCATTTCTGCTATAAATACTGGACCCTCACCTGCGAGCTGAGACTGATCAGAGAAGAGAGAGAGTTTAGTTCATAGTTTTGTATTTTGATAGTTTTTGTTTAGGGTTTTTTTAGTTCTCTCTATGATCTTCTTCCTCCCTAGATTTCATTGTAAAAGAGAGTGATTGTGAGAGAGAGAGCTTGTGTAATCAAGAGTGACACTTGAAGCAACAAGGATTGATCCATTCTCCATCCTCTACTTGAGCTTGATTCTAGTTTGTTTTCTTTCACTTTACTTGCTTTGTAATTTCTAGCAATTTATTCATGCTTTGTTTTCTTTTTGTAATGGCTTGTAGTAGCTAATTCCTTCTCCATGAACTAGCTAACTACTACCTTGCTAACTTCTAGCTCATGTGTGATTGCTTTACTTCATCTTGCAATTTGTATGGTCTTCTCTTCTCCGATGGGTTTCTTTTCATTTCATGGCAAGATTTTGTTGTAATTCTCCATATGATTCATGTGTGCCTCACTTGGAGCCTAGTCTTCGAACTAGTGCCTTGATGGAACATGGAGATAGAAGCACCAATATGCTATTTGATGTATAACTTCACTACTTCCATTAGTGAATGTTGTATGTTTTTTCATTTGCATCACTTGAGTGTAGCTCTTTTGATTCCATTAGTGAAAGTCCATTTGTAGGCCGATGACCATCTATGGAGGCTACAAGACAAGTCCAAGAATGAATCCCCATCACACAAGTGGGAAAGTAATTAGACCACAAGCAAGACAAATACATGCCAATGAATCAACATGAGGCACGCATCACTATCACGGAGTTTAGTTAGTTTAGCAAGGTAGTTAAGGTTAGCTAGTCATGGATTTCTTTCATTCAAAGTTTTCTTGATTTTACTTTCTTTTTAGTTGTTAGTTCAAATCCATCTCAATCTTGATTTCTCCGATTTCCACCATGAACATAGCCACCAATTCTTTGATTTGTTTTTCTTTTGATTCTTTATTCTTTTGAAACATAGAGAATTCTCGTTTCCTCTTCTCACTAGTATCGTGAAAGCTTCTATCGCTAGCTCTCCCTGAGATCCGACTCGGTATAGCCCTATGCTATAGCGGAGATAAGAAAGGGTACATTGAACATCTTACATACATTTGTGGAGTAAACAAGCACCGAGGTTGATTCTAAACCTTTCTCTTTTACATAATACTCGTGCTATACTTCACACTACTCTTTCAAATCTAATCAATTTTTGCGCCGTTGCCGGGGATGACAATTCTCTAATACGGCGCATACGTATCTTTTCTTAATCAATTTTTGGCGCCGTTGCCGGGGAGAGCGACGGTATTTTTAAAAGTGAGAAACTAAACGATTCTTCTTCTCTGTTGCAGGTGACAGAAGAAGAAAACAGGAAAATATCTACAGCAGAAACATATAAGTGGACCTGGGACTCTGCTCAAGAAAGCAGAGCCCAGGATCCCTCTGGAGTGCCGCGGATCCACAAGAATTGCCGTGGAAACGCGGCACAACAGAGAGAACTACTGACAAAATTTTTGCAGGGGCTTCTGCTCTGCAAGATACTGCTGCCTATATACTTCATTTCCTGTATACTTCACTGTATTCCTGTTAATTAATTCAACAGTAAGAAATTGGTTGATAATTGCTAAAAAAATTGTTAGACATCTTGCATTATAGGCACGTGTCTTTCAATTACTTTAAATTTACTGTTGAAGAGCGCGTGGGACAAGGTACGTGTTGGCATTGCATATAGACTAGGACAACTCTTGCTTGATTTTCATGCTTTGAGTGTATCCTAGTTATCTTTCATCGTACACTTGCACAATTAATTCTAAGGGCAATTCCTGTAAATAACATAAGGTGGGGGAGGTCATTACCCTTCCTTAGCCCGGAAATCATTTTCCCCACGTACTCACAATCCTAAGCTTGTAAATAAAATTTGATAGACGTTGGCCCTAGGGACATCCGGACTCACTTAGGAGATTATCCTAAGGGGGAAAAGTGTTGGAAATTGACTTCTGTAAAATCGGTGTCTAGGAAAGGGGTTAAGGGCCGAAAGCCCGAAGGTTGTTGGTTACTTAATTAAGGAACGTCTTCGGACGGAAAACCTCCCAACGACTTTACCCTTCCCTGGCTGATTTGCTTATAGTCAAGGTCTACACTAAACCTCCTGTGGACAGTCTATTTAGGAGTCACCTAGGACCAGAAACCCTAGACAAGCTTGGATTGATTTTTTCTTTTGTGTTTGTTATTTTTTTCTTTTTTCGCTGGTGTGATCGGTGTACGTTGTTTGTGATTGTATATACGATAGTGGTTTTGTGATCCTAATTCTACACTTGCACATACACAACCACTTCACATCATGACCAACAACGTCTCACTTCAGGATCGATTTTATCCGATTCGCACCTCCATTCCTTCATGCATTCTTCTCCCCGAGCCTAATGGAAATCATTTTGAGCTGAAACCACAATTCATTAGTACACTTCCCCACTTCCATGGTCTTGAGTCTGAGGACGCGTACCTCTTTATTCGTGAGTTTGAAGAGGTATGCCAAATGATGAGAATATCCCAACTTTCTGAGGATGCTGTTAGGTTACGGTTCATACCGTTTGCACTTAAGGATTTAGCTAAGAAATGGCTTTATAGTCTTCCTGTCAGTTCCATATCTTCATGGGATGATTTTGTTAAGGTCTTTCTTAGGAAATTCTATTCTATCCACAAAACAGCCCTCATGAGAAAAAACATAATGCAATTCAAGCAAGAACAAAATGAACCTTTCTGGAAATATCTTGAGCGTTTCAAGACCTCTTAGCCCTATGTCCCCATCACGGCATAGAGAAATGGCGGCTATGCCAGATTATCTATGATGGATTAGATTACCAAACGAAAACACTTTTAGAATCCATGTGCCAAGGGGAATTTCTGAAGAAAGATGAACATCAGGGGTGGGATCTCTTTGAAACCCTAGCTGAGAAAACCATTCAGTGGGAGTCATGCCCTGATAAACCGACTCCCACCACTTCCAGAACTGGTACACAATCCAAAGAATCCTCTCTAGCTTCAGAAACCAAGATCACACAATTAATGAAGAGGATAGAGTTGCTTGAGTCAAAAGGGAATTCTGTGGTCAACCAGGTCAACCCATTGCCTTTGATTAGACCAGGTTGCACCAAATGTCAAGACCTTAGCCATGTCTTTGAGGAGTGTCCATTTTATCAGCCCCAATCATTTCAGGAGAACATGAATGCAACTTTTACCAGACCTCCATACTCCAATACTTACAATTCAGGATGGCAGAACCATCCAAATTTTCCATGGAGTCAGTCTGGTACTGAGCATCATATGCCACCACTTCCACATCTGTACAATGCTCAGTTTCATCCATCCAGTTTCGATCAGAATTCACTGTATGTTCATCCATCTCAAAGTCCACCACAGTCATATCAGTCTTATCAGAATCCTCCACCATATTACCAATCACAATTCCAATCTCCATATCCTCAACATCCACCCCAAAATAATTCTGAAATATCTGAGTTGAAACAAATGATAGAAACCTTAACAAAGAACCAGCAACAGGAGTTGAATGAAATGAAGGTCCAGATCAAGCAATTGGCTGAGAATCAAAAAGGACTGTTCTTAAGCCAGCCATTGCTAAATCCCAAAGTTGAAAATTCAGGACCCAGTCACTGTAATGCCATTCATACCCTGAGATCTGGAAAACAAGTTGACAATAAGGTTTCTAGTCCACAATCTCATCCAATACCAAAGCCAACACCTCATGTCCCAATGTCACCAACTTTTGACAACCCAACCTCTAGTACAGAGCCATCCACTTCCAAGGCCAAGGGTGAAGAAAAGGTAGATGAGCATACATACAAGCCTATAGTTCCATATCCAAATAGGCTGAGAAATAACAAGTCAAATGCTCACATGGAGAAAATAAAAGAAACATTCAAAAAGGTCCAAGTCAATGTCCCTCTTCTTGATGCCATTCAACAAGTGCCATCATATGCCAAATTTTTGAAGGAAATGTGCACCAAGAAGAGAAAGACCCAAGTACCTAAAAAAGTCTTCCTAGCATCATCCATCAATGAGTTGCTCACTGGTCCAATTCCTGTTAAGTACAAAGACCCAGGGAGCCCCACCATTTCATGCATCATAGGACAGACTACCATCAATAGGGCACTTCTTGATTTGGGGGCCAGTATCAATCTCCTGCCTTTCTCTGTGTACCAACAATTGGGGTTAGGTGATCTTCTCCCGACCCAAATGACCATTCAATTGGCTGACCGCTCTGTTACTAAACCCAAGGGGGTAATTCAAGATGTCCTTGTCAAAGTTGGAGAATTCTTTTATCCTGTTGACTTTGTTGTCCTTGAAACAAAACCAGTGTCAAATTTCAATCAAAGGGCACAATTCCTGTCATTCTGGGTCGACCATTCCTGGCTACTGCAAATGCAATCATTAATTGCCGGAATGGATCAATGAGGTTGACTTTTGGTAACATGACACATGAACACAATGTCTTCCACACACAGCCTCACAAAACAAAAGATCAAACATTTGAGGTTAATTTCATTAGTAACAATTGTGAGGAGGAAGGTGAAGATCCAAAAGATGAGTCACAATCTTGTGATTCTCTTATCCGAGTACCCTTTCAAACGGGGAAAGTTGATTTGGATACTTTCACTTTCAATGAGCCAACTGAGACTGTATTTGAACCTCCAATTGATATATCATTTGAAGACTTGTTTGCTGATGAGATTATGTGCTTAGATGAGTCAACTCGGGGTAAGTTAGCTTATTGTCCACTTCCGGATGTTGATGTGAGTTTTGAAGAATTATATGGAGAAGAGTTAAAATTTCTTAAAATTGGAAGTGATGAGATTCTGAGTGAGAGTGGTGATAAGGACTTTGTGTATGAACGATGTGGTGGAAAGAGTATGAATGAAAATAACAACAAATTGAAACTGGAATCACCTAGGGTAAGAACAATTCAGACCGTTTCCCAATGGAGTTCAAGAAAGAGAACACATTGGAACGATGGGAAACGGGCCAGAGGGAAGCGACCAAAAACCCAGGTGAGAGTTACATTTGTATATTCCTTGTAAATAATTTTT
Organism: Agave tequilana; assembly: GCA_038442645.1. Classification (NCBI taxonomy): domain Eukaryota; kingdom Viridiplantae; phylum Streptophyta; class Magnoliopsida; order Asparagales; family Asparagaceae; genus Agave; species Agave tequilana. The sequence goes on along the minus strand of JAVJIF010011541.1, from coordinate 91,717 downwards.
CCTACCTCTTACCTGTTTCATGCATACATTTACCATAATGCATTGAGGACAATGCATGAAATAAGTGTGGGGGAGGGTTTACTAACATAGGATTTTCTTTTCTTTATAGGACTTTTATTTTTTTTAGGACTTTTATTTTTCTTTTAGGTCTTTTATTTTTAGATTTTATCTTTTTTTCTATTTTTAGATTTGATCTTTTTTTCTAGATTTTCCATTTTCTTTTTAGATTTTGCTTTTCTTTTAGAAAAATATAAATAAATAAAAAAAAAATAAAAAATAAAAATAAAAACTTTTTGAAATAAGAAGATAAAGTTTTGATTTATTTTTAAGAAAATTAAGATGTATCTTAGAGATTAAGAAAGCCTTAATTATGACATCTTAAACTTAGTTGAAATAATAGATCTTGTTTGAAATTATAGGCTAAGTAAGTAAAATTGAAGAGATATTTTTATCTTGCATTTTTTGCTTTAGATAATATGCACTTTACACTTACACATTTCTTGGGATGGAAACAAAGACCAAAAATGCCATATATATATATATAAAAAAAAAAAAAAGAGAAAAAGAAAAAAAAAAGAAAAAAAAAATATATAAATAAAACATCACCTATTAAGCTGGATAACTATGCCTCAAGAAGCATGATTATTCACGCCTAACGGTGATTAAGAATAATCCCTCTTAGTTTTGTGGCCTCTTTTCTACTCGAGACCTTAAACCCGAGGGATGTTTTCTCATCTGGTGCCCTAAGACCGTCTGGTTTGGGAGTCATCGGTTAAAGGCTCGCTACAAGGGTAGACTAGAAAGCCTAGACTAAGGGAAGATTAAATAAAAAAAAAAAAGAATATATATAAATAAATGGCTTTATGGTTGGAGTTGAAATCCCAGAAATTTTCACAGAGCACGGTGTGCATATTATCTAGGTTTTATGAAAGATAAAATATTCAATCCAATTTTGAATTCTTACCTTAATTAAAAACAAGATCTTGCATGGATACTAAGTTTAAGGAAGATTGATTATAGGTGGACTTATGACCTAGGATCACTTATATTTTTTGCAAAAATAGTTCGTAAACATGTCTCTTATTCAAAATGCGTTTTCAAAATACTAACATTTGTCTTCTTTCTTTATGGATTTTGTGGGTGTAATCCGCTGAAAACCCTCAGGAGACAACACTCCTCCTCTAGGGTAACCTAGAGGTTTAACGGCTTGTTGCACATGCTCAGTGCAATCGCGTCACCTGCGAAAGTGGTGTAATAAACTGTTAGTCTAGATTTTCTTTTTCTTTGTTTTGCTCGGGACGAGCAAACGAATAAGTGTGGGGGTGTGATTAGTACACAATATTGCATATTATACATCATAACTCCCATACATAATACGAATAAATAAGTGAATTTACTCCTCTTCTCTACATATTTGCAGGTACACAATTAATGGAGAGATATTCAAATAATCACTTAATTAACACTAATTAAGTGATTAATTAAAAGATTAAGGATAAAGCCAAATCTCAAACCAGATCTAGAGAGATCCGCGCAACAAACTCAGAATCCAAGTGGTCCACGTGGATAACCACTTCCCAACTGATCTCCACCAGAAAGATCCGATCCAACGGCCACGAGATTGCCGCGGGGCGCGGCAAGGGGCGCGGCAATCTTAGGGTTGTTAAGCCCTGGATTTTGTGGCAACAAACTACTCTCCAGAAGCTTCTCATTTCTGCTATAAATACTGGACCCTCACCTGCGAGCTGAGACTGATCAGAGAAGAGAGAGAGTTTAGTTCATAGTTTTGTATTTTGATAGTTTTTGTTTAGGGTTTTTTTAGTTCTCTCTATGATCTTCTTCCTCCCTAGATTTCATTGTAAAAGAGAGTGATTGTGAGAGAGAGAGCTTGTGTAATCAAGAGTGACACTTGAAGCAACAAGGATTGATCCATTCTCCATCCTCTACTTGAGCTTGATTCTAGTTTGTTTTCTTTCACTTTACTTGCTTTGTTAATTTCTAGCAATTTATTCATGCTTTGTTTTCTTTTTGTAATGGCTTGTAGTAGCTAATTCCTTCTCCATGAACTAGCTAACTACTACCTTGCTAACTTCTAGCTCATGTGTGATTGCTTTACTTCATCTTGCAATTTGTATGGTCTTCTCTTCTCCGATGGGTTTTCTTTTCATTTCATGGCAAGATTTTGTTGTAATTCTCCATATGATTCATGTGTGCCTCACTTGGAGCCTAGTCTTCGAACTAGTGCCTTGATGGAACATGGAGATGGAAGCACCAATATGCTATTTGATGTATAACTTCACTACTTCCATTAGTGAATGTTGTATGTTTTTTCATTTGCATCACTTGAGTGTAGCTCTTTTGATTCCATTAGTGAAAGTCCATTTGTAGGCCGATGACCATCTATGGAGGCTACAAGACAAGTCCAAGAATGAATCCCCATCACACAAGTGGGAAGTAATTAGACCACAAGCAAGACAAATACATGCCAATGAATCAACATGAGGCACGCATCACTATCACGGAGTTTAGTTAGTTTAGCAAGGTAGTTAAGGTTAGCTAGTCATGGATTTCTTTCATTCAAAATTTTCTTGATTTTACTTTCTTTTTAGTTGTTAGTTCAAATCCATCTCAATCTTGATTTCTCCCGATTTCCACCATGAACATAGCCACCATTCTTTGATTTGTTTTTCTTTTGATTCTTTATTCTTTTGAAACATAGAAGAATTCTCGTTTCCTCTTCTCACTAGTATCGTGAAAGCTTCTATCGCTAGCTCTCCCTGAGATCCGACTCGGTATAGCCCTATGCTATAGCGGAGATAAGAAAGGGTACATTGAACATCTTACATACATTTGTGGAGTAAACAAGCACCGAGGTTGATTCTAAACCTTTCTCTTTTACATAATACTCGTGCTATACTTCACACTACTCTTTCAAATCTAATCAATTTTTGGCGCCGTTGCCGGGGATGACAATTCTCTAATACGGCGCATACGTATCTTTTCTTAATCAACAAGGCGGTTGAAAGTTTGACTCAGGGGAGGTGAATACCCATTGACTCTGTGAAGAGTTGAAATTATGTTAAAAATTATAGTCATAAGATTGAGAATATAGGTCATATTGAGTCGAATAATCCCAACTTGGCATATATGGTTGGTTCATATTGTACATGGCCGGGTTAAAATTATCCGAGTCAAATGAGGTCGGAGTGAAATATGGATTCATATTATGATTGAAAGAATTATTGTTGTTAAAATTCATATCACAGTATATAAAAAAGAAAACAAACAAACAAAGAAAAAGAAAAAGAAAACAAGCCTATGCTAGGGTTGACTTAGACCTAGATGACTCCTATCTGGTTAGACTGTCCACGGGGGTTTATTGTAGGACGCTGACCACGAGTTAATCGGCCAGGTAGGGGCAAGATCAGTGGGAGGTATCCGTGCCGGAGCAACGGGCCTAATTATGTCAAACCACTGTTCTTCGAGGTTTCGCCTCTCAATCCCCAACCTTAGACACCGATTTGACAAGAGTCAGCTTCTAACAACTTCCCCCTTAGGTCAATCTCCTAAATGAGTCCGAGATGTCCCTAGGGGCCAACGTCTAGCAAATTTTATTAAGGCTTGGGTTGTGTGAGTGGGGAGGTGATTTTTGGGCTAAGGGAGAGTAATGACTTCCCCACCTTATGTTGTTTTGAGTTTTGCCCTTAAGTTAAATTTGTGCAAGTGTGCAATATAGATAAGATGAACACAAAAAAGCGAGTAAATCACTGAAGTGTTTGTCTTAACTATATGTAATGCAATATGTACACCTCCTATAAGTATCATAACAACACAAGAATAAAATACAGTATATTGGAATGAAAATTGACACGTGCCTAGATGCAAATGTCTAAACCGTTTTAAAGCATCCAATTTCTGTATTTTACTTCTTAAATTTATTTCCAGTGTACAACAAAAATTAGCAGCAGAATATATGAATGTACAAGAAGTTACCCGACCACACTTGAGCAAGTGTGGTCTTCTGCAATGCTAAAATTTAACCTGCACACCAAAAATAAAGAAGAAAAGTTAACAAACTTGTGAAATTAAACCGTTCCCATCCCCGGCAACGGCGCCAAAATTTGATCGGGGAAAAACCGCGCACAAAAAGTGTATGTTTTGAAATGAAGATTTAAAGTGTGTATGCTTTGGCTTCCTCGATACTTCCGTTATAGCATAGAGGCTAAAACGAGTCGAATCTAGAAGGACGGGAGGCGATAGAAGCTTTACCGGTTGATTCACGTGTTTGTTAAAAAGTTCTTCAAAGTTTTAAAGAATGAAAAGAAAAGAAACAAAGAATGAAAAGAGAAGTGTACGGTGAAAACAAGGAAGTGGGAAACATAGAAAAGAATGGTTTTTGTGATTTTGTTTGTATGTCTAAAACAAAGTGAAAAAGAAAGAAAACTCATGGCACTAACTACTAATGACTCCACTAACATGCTAACCTCTTAGTGATAGTTGACTCATATGTATCATTGGCCATCACTAGTCCTTGGTTCAAGAGCGATTCAAAGCATAATCCATATGTAACTCATCACAACCCAACTCATCAAACAAGTGCAAGCTATACTTAAACCATCAATACTATAGAAAAGTGAGCATGGAGTAAAGTAATATTAGCTTGTTAGTGGTTAGGAAGTTAGAGTGTTAGATCCATCATCATGAGCCATCAATGGCTCTTGCAAGAACAAGGCCAAACCGAGGCTATTAGATTCATGTGGATTATCATAAAAGAAGTTAGCAAGTTAGTGGTTAGTAGTTAGTTACCATGAGAGAAAAGTTAGCTACACATGTAAAAGAGATTGGAGAGAAGAAAACATAGAGAGGTAAAGAGAGCACCTTTCATAGATTGTCACCTTCTATTACAAGCACTCTTGCATTCCAAGCATGTATCACTCTCTCTCCCTATTACAAGATCTACAAAATGGAAAATACAATGGAGAAAAAAGAACTAACCTAGACTAAACTACCCTAAACTACAACATGAAGATGAAACTACTCCTAAAACTCTGCATAACTCCAACTCTGGAACCCAAGGGGGTATTTATAGCCACCAGGGGAACAGGGGGCCAGGGGACAAACCCTGGCCCGAAGCGGCGCGCGCGCCTCGGCCATACTGTGGCCGCGCGCTGCCCAGTTGGTCCCCTATCAGGTGATGTTGCCAGTTTCTGATTTCTGAGCCCTGGTTTTGACAGAATTAGCTCCTTAGGTCAATGGCTATGATAATAGGCTTTTAATCACCAATTAAATGGTGATTTAGATCTTCTTCTTCATTTGCATACCATGAACCTAGGATCAAGCAAGTAAGGTATTATTAGCAGAATTTATTATCAAATAAATGTGAGAATGTGATGAAAATTATGCAAAATTAGAGACTAATCATTGGTGGATGGAGGATGGGGGATAGACATATTCATAACATTCCCCCTTGAATATCCACCATTCAAGATGTCGCATTAAAAATCTTGCTAGGAAAATAATTGACAGAGAAGAGAGTAAAAAAGAAAAGTTACGGTTAAGAAGTTTCTCTATTTTCTCGCAATTAATCCGCTGTTGCAAGAGCTAAATGGGCCGATCTGCAGGAAGAGATGCGATGAAAGCGGTTCGATACGTTTTCTCTGTGTATAACTTTGAAAGAAAAATGATGGTTATAAAAGAGTTGATTTAATAAAAGAGAAATCATAGCCCACTAATCATCTACCACAATTAAGTAATAGTTTATATAAACATTATATTGAACCGAAAAAGATTGATCTTAGAGCGTTGTTTCAAATTCAAGTAAGATGAGTAAGATAGAAAGAAAATCATAATTAACGTACACTAGATAAAATTAAATATTAGTTTATCAATGTTTCTAAGTATAGTATAAAAAATTATTTTAGACTTAACATTAAGCTATCAAAGTATCTAAGTATAAATCAATAATAACTATTAAATAGTATAACTCTAAAACTAATTTAACTTAATTCATCACTAATCTTCAAGAGTATTAACTTAAACCTATGGTTTCAAACAGGCATAGAATTCAATCAATTCATCTTATAGAACTAGACTTAGTTGGTGAAGAGATTAGCAAACTATGAAGAGAATTTGTTACTCATGTTCATGATTAAACTAGGCATGGTGATTAAAGGATGCATAAAATAAAGAAACTAAGAATTGAAGAATAAAAATTAAAAGACAAAAGAGATATGAAAAGAAAATAAGAACCTTTATTGAATTGTCACTGGTTTAGTACAAAAGTCTTCTTCTCTTTACAATTATTCTTCTTCAAAGTAAAAACTAGAAAATACAATGAAAATTCATAAAAGAAAAATTATCTAAAGAAAAATTCTAAACTTAATTTTTTGAGATACCCCTTTCCTCTGCCTCTGTTGGGGTATTTATAAGAGATATGAGTAGTAGACTCCCTATAAAACTCAACCACCAACCGCAATTCAAAAGTCCACCAAAAAGCCGCATTTTCGTGGCTTTTCAGGGAAAACACGACAAAGATGGGGAGATACAGGGTGTGTTTTTGCGCGTGGCTTCATCTCATCCGTTCATCTAGAGATATATTCTCAGAATCTTCATTTGATGTCTGAAATTTTAAATAATCTTATTTCCTAGATAACTTAGGAAACAAGTTATCTATAAATCTGAATTTAAATTTGAATTTTTCTCTTTTATCTTTGACTTGGAGCTCAAACAACTTAATTTAAATTAATTGTCTCTTTTATCTCTGAATTATCTGGGCTTGATGGGCTCTTGGGCTTTTCTCAGACTTTTGGGCTTCTTTTCTTTTCTCTTTTAATTATGGAGGCCTGCACATTATTTAACAATAAAATTATTAAATAATAATATTTTATAAAAACTAAATATGAAACATGACTAAAAATATGCACTTTTGATGAACAATCACACCCCCACATCTATTTTTTATTCATCCTCGAGTAAAACAAAAAGAAAAAACTAATCTACTCTAAACTAACTTACTTTCAAAGGAATCATTACTACACTTAGCACATGCAACAAGCCGTTAAACCTCTAGGTTACTCCTAGATGACGAATTTTGTCTCGTGAGGGTTTTTAGTGAATTACACCAATAAAATCCATAAAGAAAGAAACATAAAGTGTTAGAACTTTCGAAAACTCATTTTTGAAATAGAAAATACTTAAGATTTTTGCAAAAATCATGTTAATCATAAGTCTTAGGATCACCTAATTATTTATTCTTTATTTAGTCTTTATGCAAGTATTTATTATCAATCTAGGTTAGGATTAAAACTGAATTTCTCACTTAGTCTATTATTTTACCTAAGTCATACACACCTCTGTAATAGTGAATTATTGACTAGGGATTTTTCAATTTTTAACTCTTATGCCTTATATATTAATATATATATATATATATATATATATATATATATATATATATATATATAATATATATAAATTCTCTCTCTTTTTTGAAAGAAGTTGAAGTATTACCACTTCGTTGCCCTTTAAGCACTTCTTCTTTTTTAATATGTATAACTCATCTAATTTTCTTTGTATAAGTATCAAAACTTCTTGAGGCCCTAATACCTAATTAATTTATTATTAGATGTGTTAATATATATATATTTTCTTTTTTCCTTAAAATTACCTAATTACCTTTCGTGTAAATACCAAGGCTTTCTTAGGCCAAAACACCTAACTAATCAATAATTAAATTTGTTTATTATATATATATATATATGCACAAAAGTCTTTGTTTTGAATCCTAAGTGTATAAAGTATACATATTTCATCAAGGTAAAAATCAGGACTAAATTACTTTTTCAATTTTTTTCTCCTAAATCTAAAAATTAAACAAATAATCTTATTTTGACCAAGAATTAATAAATCCTAATTATGATTGTCCTATTCCTTAAAATTAACTTAATTACTTACATAAATAAATCAAAATATTGTTTTCTTTTTCAAAATTTTTTTAAGAATGTTTTTTTAGTTAGTAAAAACTTATGTTAGTAAGTTAGTAAACCCTCTCCACACCTATCTCATACATTGCCCTCAATGTATGAATGAAATGTATAAATGCATGAAATAAAATAAAAGAGAGGTGTTGTTACCAATTTGCGCGGTTTCTTCCCTCGAGCTCACTTTCCATCATCCCAATGCGTCCTCTTTAGTGGTGAAATTGGAGATGTCAATCTTTTTGTCAGCTTTTGTGTTCATCCTCTCCAACTTGTTCATCACTTTTCTCAACCTCCTCCTACTCTTCTTCCCTCCATCACTCTTCACAAATTCATCCTCGTTATACATTGCAGTTGGAGCATAAACAATATGAATACCTAGAATTTTTAACTCTTCCTCATACATCTCCTCAAACTTGGATTAGCATATGTTTCAGAGGAATATAGCTAACCAAAGCATCCCTAATCAATTCATCCAAACAGTTAAGTTTATCTTCAAAGAGGTTTTTAAAATGTTTGTCAATTTGAGGTTCTTGAGTTATGTTTTCAGATGATTGATCATTAGTTGGTTCATTGAATGTGAAGATACTTAAATCAAGCTTCCTTCTCTCAAAGAAAACTTTAGACATAACATCCTTAACACACGTTTTCTTACCACATGATTGCACTCATCCTTAAATAATATATCAAGAAATAGAGGCTCATCATCTTCACAAACATCCTCACAATAAAATTCAACTTTATCCTAGGAAAGTGTATGTGTATCCAAATCATCTTGAAACACTTCATCCAAACACAAAAATTCATCATCACATTTATCCTCATTATACGACTCAACTTGCTCCCTAGAAGGTGTATGTTCGGCCAAATGATCTCTAATCAGTTTGTCTCGAAATCGAAGATAGTCGTTTAATATGCATACTTTCTCATCAGGCTTATCTACATTATTGAACTCGTTTTCTTCATAAAGACGAATGTGATTTAGAATTAACATAGGTTTCCAACTTTGGACCTTTTTCATTCTATCTCGATTGAGGTTTCCAACTTTGGACCTTTTTCATTCTATCTCGATTGATGTGTTTCAGAATTGACATAGGTAAATTTGGTTTTGGATTAAGAACAGGTTGAGTAGAAAATGAATCCTCTTCTTACTCAACGGCTAACTTATTAGCCATTATGTCTAGGTGGGCCCAGTGTGAAGCATTATCACTTAGCATTTGGTGTGAAGTTTGTGTATCCTCCTTATGATTGTTATTGAAGTCTAATTGATGTGATGGATAGAGTTTGCTCATAGGTTCTTGAAAGGTGTGAAACTGATTTGGACCTAGTCCTAATGAATACCCTATCGAGGGATGGTGTTCTGAAGAATGACATGGATTATTACAATAATTGCACCAAATAATAGGATAGAATATAAAAAATGAGAGGGTGGTTGGGGATAGTCATGAAAATTTGAAAAAGAGGTTGGTGGATGAAAAGATGAATTTGGCCTATAAAATGAATTGTACCCAAATGGATTTGGATAGGCCATGAGAATTTTTTTTTATGATTTTTTATCTAGTAGTGATTTGTTTTTGGTTAGCCTAGATGTACAATAAAAACAAGATCATCCAATCAATCAAAATCAATCGGTCCTAATCTAAGGTTTACTTGGACCTAGACAACTCCAACTGTAGATTATTTGTGGGAGGTATATTGTAGACCTTAACGACAAGTTAATCAACCAAGTAGGTGGCAAGATTGGTGTGAGATATCTGTCAAGACGGGCTAATTAAGCCAAATCATCAACCTTCGAGGTTTCCCTCTCAATCTCCTATCTAGCCACCGATTTGGCAAAAGTTAAGTTCTAACTACGTTCTCCTTTAGTCACTCTCATAGTGTATCCGAGTTATCCTAGGGCCAACGTCTAGTTAATTTTAAATTAGGGTTAGGTTGTGAGTACAAGGAAGATGGTTTGTGGGCTAAGGAAGGGTAATGACGTCCCCATCATATGTTATTTAGGGTTTTTACCCTTAAAATGAATTTAGTGCATGTGTACATGCAAATAGAAAAGAATTTTCTTAAAAGCAGTAAATCAGCCAAAAAGTGCTTCTTAATCTATATGCAATGTGGACGTACCTCGTCTCTAGCACTCTTCAACAGAATTTAAAGAATTGAAATAGACACGTGCCTACGATGCAAGAGTCTAAATAGTTTTTTAAGTTAATCAACAAATAAATTATTGTTAAAATATGAGAAGTGTGCAAAATATTCAGACATAAAATCTAATATCACAGAAAGTAAACTTTTGCAATTTCAAGCAGCCCTGCAGAAGATAGGTAAGTAGTGGACTCAATCAAGCGGCTTTTGGCGGCTTTTTCTGCGTTTGCGCGTCTTTATGTAGGGCTTAGGGGCTCTGCTTTGGATACAGAGTCCCAGGGCCACTTACATGTATGTATCTGTAGAAGATTTTTCCTGTTCTCTAATCCTACACGTAGAAATAGAGAAATTAGGGTTTAACAAAGAAAAACTGTACCGTTCCCTCCCCGACAACGGCGCCAAAATTTTGATTGACTGAGAAAAGAGAGTAAAAAAGGACAAGATTAAGGTTAAGAAGTTTCTCTTTTTTCTCGTAATTAATTTGCTGTAGCAAGAGCTGAACAGGTCGATCCGCTAGGAGAGATGCGATGAAAGCGTTTCGATACATTTTATCTGTGTATAACTTGGAAAGAAAGATGATGGTTATAAAAGAGTTGATTTAATAAAAAGAGAAATCATAGTCCACTAATCATTTATCACAACTAAGTACTAGTCTATGAAGAATAAACATCATATTGAACCTAAAAAGATTGATCCTAGAGTGTTGCTTCAAATTTAAGAAAGATGAGGAAGATAGAAAACAAACCCTAATTAAAGTACACTAGATAAAATTAAACATTAGTTTATCAAAGTTTCCAAGTATAGCATAAGAAAAATTATTTTAGACTTAACAATAAGCTACCAAAGTATCTAAGAATAAACAAAGAATAATCATTAAATAGTACAACCCTAAAGCTAGGTTAACTTAATTCATCACCAATCTTTCAAGAATCTTAACTTAACTCTATTGTTTTAAACAGGCATAGAATCCAATCAATTCATCTTATAGAACTAGACTCAGTTGGTGGAGAGATTAGCAAACTACGAAGAGAATTAGTTACTCATGTTCATGATCAAACTAGGCATGGTGATTAAACGATGCATAAAATAAAGCAACTAAGAATTAAAGAACAAAAATTAAAAGGCAAAAGAGATATGAAAAGAAAATAAAAATCTTTATTAAATTGTCACTGGTTCAGTACAAAAGCTTTCTTCTCTTTACAAATCTTCTTCTTCAAAATAAAAACTAGAAAATACAATGAAAATTCAAAAAAGAAAAAGATATAAAGAAAATTCTAAACTTGATTTTCTGAGATACCCCTTCCTTCTACCTCTGCATTGGTATTTATAGGAGATATGAGTAGTAGACTCCCTGTAATACTCAACCACCAAACAGTCATGCACAACTCCACTAGAAAGCCACGTTTTCGCGACTTTTCAGGGGAAAGCGCGACAAAGATGGGGAGATACAGGGTGTGTTTTTGCGCGTGGCTTCATCTTGTCCGTTCATCTAGAGATATATCCTCAGAATCTTTGTTTGAACTCTAAAACTTAAAATAATCTTGTTTACTAGATAACTTAGGAAACAAGTTATCTATAAATCCGAATTTAAACTTGAACTTTTCTCCTTTATCTTTGACTTGGAGCTCAAGCAACTTAATTTAAATTGATTGTCTCTTTTATCTTTGAATTAGGATAGGATTATCTCTTAATTATTTGGGCTTGACGGGCTCTTGGGCTTCTCTTAGACTTTTAGGCTTCTTTTCTTTTCTCTTTTTAATTATGAAAGCCTGCACATTACAAAACAATAAAATAGTTAAATAGTAATATTTTATAAAAAATAAATATGAAAATATGACTAAAAATATGCACTTTTGATGAACAATCAGAAAACCCAGTGGGATAAAATCATAGCGAAGAGAAAAAGAGTACATCATCGTTGTATACGTGTATGTTGCCTCGTTAAAAATCATACCAGGAAAACCTTATAGGACAAAACCATAATAAGGAAAAAAGAGTACAGCCACGTAAGCTCCCCCTCAAGTTGGTATGAGTAGTTCTTCATAAATCTTGCAGATGACAGATCCCAATATTAAGCTTTCTGAGAGTTGCAGTGGGAAGTGCTTTTGTGAAGATCTGCCGCATTATTTTTGATCAGATATATTGATTGTTAATTTCTTTATCCTTTCCAGCTCTTGGCTGAATAAGAAGAACTTCGGGGGTATGTACTTGGTTCGTTCGCTTTTGATGTATCCTTCCTTCATTTGAGCGACACATGCAACATTGTATTCAAACAATACTGTTGGATTTTTATCGAATGGTAATCTACAAGTTGTTCGGTTGTGTTGAGTTACAGACCTTAACCATACACTTTCTCGACTTGATTCATGGAGTGCTATGACTTCAGCATGATTAGAAGAAGTGGTAACAAGTATCTACTTTTGTGAATGCCAAGAGATTGCCGTATCTCCACATATGAACCCATTTCCTCTTTGAGTCCTGGCTTTATGTGAATTTGATAGACAACATGCATCTGCATAACCAATCATTTTTTATTTTGAACCTCTAGAATAAAACAAATCAAAATAAGTTGCTCCTCGAAGATAACGAAATACATGCTTAATTCTATTTCAATGTCTCCTGTGTAGGAGCTGAGCTAAATCTTGCTAATAGATTAATAGCAAATGCTATGTCTGATCGGGTATAATTAGTCAAATATATAAGAGCTCTAATTACACTAAGGTATGGTACTCAAGACCAATAACCTCTTAATTATCTTCGCGAGGACGAAATGGATCCTTTTTCATATTCAATGATCTAACAATCATATTTAAAGGATTTGCTTTATCCATGCTAACATGTTTCAAGACCTTTTCAGTATAATTTGATTGATACAAAAGTATTTCACTTTGAAAGTGCTCAACCTGTAAATCAATACAATATTTGATTTCTCAAAAGTCTTTTATTTCAAATTCATTCTTAAAGTACATCAATGTTTCTAGGATTTTTTTATGAGTCCCAATGATGCTTAAATCATCAACATAAACATCAATGATAATGAATTCAGATGTTATTTTTTAATAAAAACATAAGGGCATAAAGAATTGTTTACATATCCTTCCTTTAACAAATGCTCGCTTAAGCTATTATATCACATGCGCCCTGATTGGTTTAACCCATATAACAATCTTTGTAATTTGATCAAACATAACGCTTTGGTTTTTGACATTGATGCTTCAGGCATCTTAAATTTTTCAGAGATTTTCATATAAATATTACTATCAAGCGATCCATATAAATAAGCTGTAACAATATCCATAAGACGCATTTTTAAATTTTTAGAAACTGCTAGGCTGATTAAATATATAAATACAATTGCATTCATTACTAGAGAATATATTTTTTCATAATTAATTTTAGGTCTTTATGAGAAATATTGAGCAATAAGTCGAGCTTTGTACCTCACAATCTCGTTTTTCTCATTGCGTTTTCGCGCAAAAACCCATTTGTATCCTACCACGACTTAAGGCGTGAGGACAATAGCTTCAAATACTTTTCGCTTATTGAGCGAATTCAATTCAACTTGTATAGCGTCTTTTATTTAATCTAATCATTTCTATTTTGACATTCAGTGACAGATCTTGTTTAGGATCCTAGCTTCCGTTAACAATATTACATGCTCGGGAATAGGAAATAATTTCATCTATATTTTCCAATCATTTTGATTCTATAATTATTTTGATTGAAATAATCAATAGAGATCTCATGATTTTTTATACCTTCAGGGTTTTTTATCTCTTAATTTGTCTTATTTTGTATTTCTTCTGGAGCACATTTCTCCATATTGGGATCATCATACTTATCTGCACTTTTTCTTTTTCGAGAATTTTTATCTTTGAAATCGATTTGTTTACCACACTTCAGGCATTTCTTAGACTAATAAGTGACTTCATTTTCGGATTGTTCTTTTGGGATTTCAATCCGAGAAAGAGCATTTACAGCTGGTGTGTATGATTTAGTCACTCTTTTTGTATCGGTGAAAGTATCTGGCAATTAGTTTGCTATTTTTTTAAAAGCATTATCTTTTACATTTTCAACTCACATTGTTTTGTGTGAGGATTAAGATATAACAAAGATGGTTCACTCCATATAATCTCCTTTTTCAGCTGTTTCTTTTATCCCCCTAATGCTGGAAAATTTTCCTCATAGAAATAGCAGTCACAAATCGAGCTGTAAAAATATCACTGGTTTTAGACTCAAGATATCTTATGATAGAAGAAGATTCATACTGACATATATTCTCAGTCTTTTTTGAGGACCCATCTTTGTACGTTATAGTAGAGCAATCATTATATATACCGCACAACCAAAAATTTTGAGATGAAAAAATATTTGGTTCTTGATCAAATGCTAATTATAATGGGGAGTACTTATGATATGCACTAAGTCTGATGCGAATTAATGTTGCATCATTAAAATTGCATGACCCAATATAGAAATGGAAGCTTTGTTCTCATTAATAATGGTCTAGCAATAAGCTAAAGGTACTTAATTAGTGATTCGGTCAAACTATTTTGTATATGTACATGGGCTACAGGATGCTCAACAGGTATCCCAATTGACATACAATATTCATTGAAAGATTGAGATGTAAACTCAATAGCATTATCAAGTCTAAATTTCTTGATTGTATAATCAGGAAATTATGCTCATAATCTAATTATTTGAGAAAGAAATCTCACAAATGCCACAATGCTAGTTGATAATAGACAAACATGTGACCATATACTAGAGGCATCTATCAATACCATAAAGTATCAAAATAGTCCACACAGTGGGTGAATAGGCCCATATATATCACCTTGAATATGTTCAAGAAATGCAGGTGATTTAGTTTTTATTTTAGCTGGTGATGATCTCATGATTAATTTTTTAAGAGAACAAGTCTCACATGAAATTTTACTAGTTTGAAGGATCTTCTGACCCTTCAAGGTATGTCTATGTGATTTTTCAATAATTCTTCGCATCATTATTGAATCGGGATGACCTAAATGGTCATGCCACAAAGTTAATGTTTGTGAATCTTCTTTAATTACCATATGCGACTCAATCACATTTATATATGTGTAATGCAATCTTGAAAAAAGCTTTGATAGTTTTTCTAATATGTACTTCATTTCTAATACATAAGTAGTAAGATACATATACTTCATATTTTCTTCAGTTGCAGGCTGAGTATCATATCCATGAAGACATATGTCGTTAAAACTCCACAAATTTCTTTTAGACTTTGGTGAAAATAAAGCATTTTTTATGAAAAACTTTGTTCCATTTGGCAATATGAAGCTTGCTTTACCAGTTCTTTCAATCAAGTCTACAGGACCTAGTATTGTATTGATAATTTCCTCTGTTGGCTTTAAATTGAAGAAATACCTCTTATATTTTAGAATAGAGTGTATTGTTCCACTATCTGGTATGCAAATATCACCGGTCTTGAATTTGGCTCCATCATTAGTATAATCCATATCAAGTTTCATGCAAAAATAAATTATTTGATGAGAATAAAATTTCAAACATATTATTATAAATAAAATATTATATTCAAAGATAATTTTAACAATCACAAATAGTAAAACATAGTAATACAATCATAGATCTAGTTATCACCAATATCTATAGAATCACGATGAGTTGAAGGATCAGCAAAATTATCAGTAAAATTCGAAGCATCAAGATGAGTTGAATCTTCCATATGACACTTTCTTTTCTTTCTCTTTCATGGATGCTTTATAAAGCTTACAAAGATTCTCTGGTGTTTGACAGACTCGAGACCAGTGCCCTTAAGAACTACATTTATAACAGGAATCTTTAGGATTCTGGAGATAATTTTCACGAACATTTTTTTCTTATCATACCTTTTCACATGATGCTTTTTGTGGATCGTGTTATTTTATGAGGGGTTGTAATAACCACTTTGACCTTGTGAAGTGTTATAATAACCATTTCGACTGCATCCATGATCGTGACCACGACCACGACCACGACCATGATTATATCCTCGTTCATAATTTTTAAAAAATACAACATTTGTTGCTGAAAATGCTGCTGAACCAATAAGACGAGACTAATGATTCTTTATCAAAAGTTCATTATTCTTCTCTGACATAAGAAGAGATGAAATTAGTTCAGAATATTTTTTAAAACCACGCAATCGATATTACTGTTGCAGTGTTATATTAGATGCATGAAATGTGGGGTAAGTTTTCTTCAGCATTTCTTCATCTGTAATATTTATCCCACAAAATTTGAATTTAGATACTCTTTTGAACATTGCAAAGTTATAATCACTAACTTTCTTGAAGTCTTAAAAACGCAAAGCGTTCCATTCATCACGTGTGGCAGGAAGCATAACTTCCTATTGATGATCAAATATTAGATTTTTTCATAATACACTTGGGTCACTTACTGTGAGATATTCACATTTTAATCACTCGTCAAAATGTCTACGTATAAAGATTGTCGCTTTTACCTTATCTTACAATGACATATAATTCATCTCTTTTATTATCTCAGTGAGACCCATTGACCCGAGATGCATTTCTATGTCAATGACCCAAGACATATAATTTCTTCCCGCGATATCAAGTGGAATGAACTCAAGCTTTGTAAGGTTTGACATGGTGATAACTATAACAACACAAATAATTACAATCATATATTATTATTCCAGAATAAAATAGTAAAACTTACATCTCAATCATAATAGCAGTAAAAAAAGAGGTAAAATGAACATTGAAAGTAAAATTTTCAGTTGAAAATCACTTGGAGACATATCTCCAACGCAAAGAATAATAATGATGATGATGATGATAGCAATAATAAACTTCAGGAATAGACTAAGCATATTGGAAAAATTTTGACTGAAAAACTTGTGGAGATGATGAAGAAATTTGAGGATGAAGAGAGATTGAGAAGTAAGCTATGGGGTTTAAAATTCACCAATTTATAGAGTAAAAACTAGCCATTTATAACCGTTATATAGCCGTTAGAGGAGAGAAAAGCAATTTATATTTAACATAATTAAATATTATAATAAAGAAGGCAAAATAAATGCATAATAGTACATATATTTATAAGTTATAATATGACATACCACTTTGAAAACACATAGAGGGAGGGTGAATAGGTGTAAGTGCTAATCTAAAAACTAAGTGCGCTAAATGCGGAAGCTTAAAAACTATTTTGCAACACACTTAGTACAACACACAAGTGTAGCCGAATTCCCCGTGAAGGGCTCTGGACTAACTCCTCTTGATTTCCCTAGATAAGGGTTGAGGCGCTATATGAAGCTCTTGTGGTTAAGTACAAGTGAGGCACACACACAAGCAAGCCAAGCATATAAGAATGAGCAATATGAAATAATGCAAGGCACAACACAAGTATGAATGATATGGCAATATGAATAATACAATGCACAATTAAAAGAGATGGAGTTGAGAGACAATGGATCAAACGCAAAGACAAGATATGTTTCGAGGTCGAGCCCCTAGCTCTACATCCCCGCCTTCACCACCGTGAAGGATTTCCAATCCACTAAAGGAGTACCGAACTCCTCTCTCAACCAACAATGCCACCGAGGCAATACAACCACAATCCACCTCTACCGAAGAAGGATAAGGCCCGTAGCCAACAACCAAACTCCACCTCACAATAGAGGGAGCAAACACAAACCTCAACCTCTACCAAAGAGGGAGAAACCAACAAATGAGTGTAATACCCCGTTTCCGTAATACGTACTAAGTTGCGTATTCAGCTTTTCGATCGTATTTTTCGATTTACTTCCCGTATTCGACCAATTTCAATTTCAAATATCATTTCCTAATATATTAGATTTTTGGTGAATTTCTGGAATTTTCTAGAATTAAAATGAATTTCTTCAAAACCGGTGTCGACCAGTATCGCTGATCGATTCCTGGATTTTTAATTCCCAAACAGTTAGGAATTTCAAGAAAATCTTTTAGACATTATTTCTTAGAATGACATTTCTTATCTAAATACTTTTTCTGAGAATTTTATAAATTTATGAAAATTCCAACGGAGTCGGTAGGTAACTGATTCCGGGATTTTTAGTTTTAAAACTATAAAGTATTTCTTCAAACGGATTTCACTATACGTCTTCTTATATTATTCTTGATTTTTGGTAAAATTTACGAGTCGTTCCGAGATACTTGAATTTCGGACGATTTCGGTATTTTCCGAAATGTTTTCCCGCATTCTTGACTTGAACCTAGGAACCCGTGTTTCCGGTATTTTCATTTTCCAAGACCAAGAAAATCTCCTCATTTATCAATTCTTTTCTTTTTCCTTTTCCCTATTTTCTTTTCCTTCCTTCACAACCACAAAAATTCCATTTTCCAAATTTCCATTTTCTTCCAAAAATTCCATCTCCACACATTCTCACCAACCTCCCTCATTTAATACATCTCTCTCTCTCTCTTTCTCATGGCCGGCCACCATTGGCCAAGGGAGACACCTCATCTCCCCTAATTTTGCACAAAACCCCTCTCAATTTCTTTAATTGCTTTCCCTTTACAAAAATCAAAACCTATATAAATCCTTTCCTTTACAAATCTTTTCTCTTTTCTTCACTTCACCAAGAAATTAACCTTCACCATTTTCTTCTCCATCTCAAACCCTAACTCCAAAACACCACAAGGTCTTCATCTTCTTCTCAAGCTACCACAACTTTTGGATTGTGATCGTCCGTAGTATCGCCGTGGAATCATTTGGTGATATTTATCGACACGATCTTTTCAGAACTCGTCAAGCCTCGATTTAACCGTTCAAAGTGAGTATTTTTACTCACCAAGACTAGATCACTTCTTTGTGTACATGTGAAGATCATTCATATACACTTGTATCATAAAAATCCCATTTTTAGACCAACAAACAACCATCTGAAATTCTGTTCTGTTTTCTGTTTTCTCCAGTATTAGTCGACTTGAACTAGAGACTAGTCGACTAACCCACTTTAGTTGAAACGTAGCTTTTCTGATTTTCACAGTTTTAGTCGACTAACCCATTTTTACCAGTCGACTAGACCCCCCTAGTCGACTACATTTTGACCCCTAGTCGACTAATTTTCCTTGAACCAAAAAATTACCAACTCTCGGCTCTAGTCGACTTATCCCAAATTATTAGTCGACCAGAGACCTCTAGTCGACTATACATAGTACCCTAGTCGACTAACATGTCCCGGAAATTAATCCCAACTTTTTATATCACAGATTTAGTCGACTTGTATACCCGTTAGTCGACTTATAGTTCACCAAGTCGACTACCCTTCCAACCCAAGTCGACTACCAAACTCTCTGGAAAACCACTTTAGTCGACTCCTGCGGACTATTAGTCGACTGAAGACCCTTATTAGTCGACTAATCTCCCACCTAGTCGACTAATTCTGACTATTTAACTTAGTTGTTTCCTTTTCTGATTTTGGACTTAAACCTCTATACACATGTGATGCATTGTTCATGTTTATGCTACATTACTGATATTACATGACATGATACTTGATGAATCTTATCTCATATTACTTCATGACTTGTTATTATATATTCCCGTTTCATGACTTGTTAATAAATGGATATCCCCACTTATCATGCCATCACTTGAACCAAGCATGATATACTTGACTTTTGTATAAAATGGACCAACTTATATTGGGTCGGGGGAAAACATGCGGATATCGATATGTGTTCGTGTTTACAGTGGCTTTTAGGAGTGTTGTGCAACCCATGTTCCGGTCTAACCTGTGGGCCTCCAGGGGACCGAGGGGAGTGCTTGCTCCCTCTATTACTGGTACCATCATGATAAGGGCATACATAAGTCCCTCCTGAATGGCCTAGCGGCTGGCTTCCGTCACCAAGCAACGGAACAATCCTGGACCGTTATCCCGGGCATGTACGGGATCCACTGTAAACATAGTTCGTCGATACAACCGCTGATTTCCAATAACAACCTTGTTTTACTGGGATATGGATCTATGTGCCCTGGGACGCTGGGTCACATAGCTAGATATCACAGTAAGATAAGTAATAATAATAAAACGTTAATTGTAGATCTATTGTACGACTTTACCTATTCATGCTTTTCATATCTGTTAGTTGATATACCTTATATAGTCCCATCTCACTTGTATTCGTCTTTTAGCCACTTGGCTGTAGCTATCTATTGTTTATATGTCTTGATTCCATGGATTTGCATATTCAGATTCCGAGACCTGGAACGAAGTGGATCCTTCCACGGAAGATCAGGCATACTTCAGTGAGCAGGCTGACCAGCTCTAGTTCCCTCGTGCCGTACTCCTCTTTTTGGCTCACGAGTCTCCATCTCTTACGTGAGCACCTTGTGTATATCTTTATATATATTCTTTTGGACTTGGTTGTGAAAACAAAACACTTGTAAAGTGTAACAGTTATCATAACTTGTATAACTTTGTATTAGTACTTTTATAGTTGGCATATGTATGTACCACGCTTTGTGTTGTACTCTGATTCTTGTTGTACTCTTATGCTTAGCGTATATACGTGGGGGCATTTTCTGACCTACGTATATACGTCGCAGTGACGTCCCCGTATCCGTGGAATCGGGGCGTTACAGGTTGGTATCAGAGCCTAGGCTCTCAAACCTAAAGTACAATCAAGTGGCAAATTCTAGTAATTTGCTTATGCCAACTACAATGTACAAAGTTATGGAGTCCTTCTTGCTTCCTTCATTGATCAATTCCTTCGTATTCTAAACTCCTTTCAATTGTTTCCAATTCCAGTTATCATTCGGTATGGAGAGACGATCGGGCCGTAACAATATCGGGCAAGTCCCGAATGGACCCGTAGGAGGAGAGAATGCTGATATCCTGAAGGTCATTCAGACCATGCTGGGAAACCAGCAACAGCAGATGGAAAATCAGCAACAGCAGACCGAGCTCCTTAGGCAGGAGTTGGCAGCCCCGAAGGAGCAGAGGCCGGGGAACGTGTCCGACTTCCGACGGCTGCAACCGGCCATCTTCACGGGAGGCGAGAAACCATTGGAGGCTGAGCAATGGTTGACGGACACTGCAGACCTACTGAATGCAGCCCGTGTCCCGAAGGAGAGCCAAGTTGAAGTAGCTAAGATTCAGTTAAAGGATATTGCGAGAACTTGGTGGCTCGCAGAGGAGGCTAGACTGGAGAAGCCCGTTACTTGGGACGCCTTCTCCAAGAGTTTTTACAGCCGCTTCTTCCCTGCTACGGCACAGAAAGATATGGAGGAGCAATTCATCAGGCTCCAGCAGTGGAACAAGTCCGTGGACGAGTATGCCGCGGAGTTTCTTCGACTGAGCCGCTTCGCGCCGTATATGGTAACGGACGAGGAGAAGCGAGCGAGCAGGTTTCAGCAGGGTCTACAGATGAAGATTCAGATGTATCTGATGCCCCAGCAGCTGAAGACCTATGCAGAGGTTCTCACCATCGCTCGGGAGGTGGAGCGTGGATTTGAGAAGGAGCAAGGGGATCAGATGAGGCAGCAGGTCATGAAGCGGCCATTTGTACCTATGGGAAGAGGGGGCCCGTTCAGAGCAGCGAAGATCCAGATGAGGCAACCTTTCAGGCCAGCTCCTTACCAGACGGCCCAACCTATTGCCTTCTGCAACTACTGTCAGAAACCAGGGCACACTCGACCAAATTGCCGGAGGGCAAATGGGCTGTGCTTGGTGTGTGGATCCAGAGACCATTCCATAGAGGCTTGTCCACATAGAAGAGTGGGGATAACCGGTCAAGCAGTGCCAGCACTTCCAGGACCGAGTGGACAGCGGGCAGTACCAGGGCATCTTGAGCAGAGGAATCAGGGGCCAGTGATGAGGAGAGCTCTTCCACTTCCTCCACAGCGTGTTGTTCGCCCAGTTCAGAGAGGAGGCAGGACTGCAGCAGGGCGTGGCAGAGGTCAGGCTTATACTCTGACAGCAGAAGAGGCAGAGGTTTCAGAGGAAGTGATTACAGGTAACATCAGAGTTCATTCAATACCTGTTCTCGCTCTCTTCGATTCAGGTGCTTCTCACTGTTACATCTCAGATAAATTTGTGGCTTTACATTCAATACCTGTTAAGGTTTTAGACCACAAATGGGAGATAAGTACAGGGAATGGGGTAGTCATATCAACTAGAGTGTGTACTGATTGTCCAGTAGAACTGTGTGATAAGGTCTTAGCCATAGATATGCTCGTACTAGACACCAAAGGGTACGACGTAATCTTAGGCATGACCTGGCTCAGTCAGTACTATGCTGTGATTGACTGTAGGGAGAGGAAGATTAATTTCAGAATTCCCCTTCAACCTGAATTCCAGTTTAGTGGAGAAGTGAAGTCCACTAGGGGAAAGTCTCAGATTACTTCTTCGGAGGTTCAGAAGCAGAAGGTGCCGGTGTGGGATGAATTCCCGGAGGTGTTTGCTGAGATCGCAGGACTGCCACCTGTCAGGATGATTGAGTTCTCCATTGATACAGTTCCAGGAGCAGCTCCGATATCTAAGGCTCCATACAGGATGGCACCGATGGAGTTAGAGATTCTGAAGAAGCAGCTGCAGGAGTACTCAGACAAGGGATTGATTAGGCCAAGCACTTCACCATGGGGAGCTCCAGTACTGTTGGCCAACAAGAAGGATGGTAGTAAGAGACTTTGTATTGATTACAGGGAATTGAACAAGGTCACCATCAAGAACAGGTATCCTCTTCCCAGGATTGATGATCTATTTGATCAGCTTAATGGAGCCCGTGTGTTCTCCAAATTGGATTTACAGTCGGGTTACCACCAGCTGAGGGTGAAGAAGGAGGACATACCGAAGACGGCATTCAGGACCCGATATGGCCACTATGAGTTTCTTGTTATGCCTTTCGGAGTCACTAATGCCCCTGCAGTGTTTATGGACTTGATGAACCGAGTGTTCTCGCCCTTCTTGGATCAGTTTGTTGTTGTTTTCATCGACGACATCTTGATCTATTCAAAGAACAATAGGGAGCATGCTGAACACTTGAGGATTGTGTTGCAGACACTTCAGCAGGAGCAGCTTCATGCCAAGAGAAGTAAGTGTGAATTCTGGCTGGACAGTATAGCATTTCTTGGACATATGGTGTCAGCAGAAGGTATCTCAGTTGATCCGAGCAAAGTCCAGGCAGTAAAGGATTGGCCAGTTCCGAGGACGGTGACGGAGATAAAGAGTTTTCTTGGACTAGCTGGATATTACAGACGTTTCGTCCAGGATTTCTCTCGGATTGCAGCTCCGTTAACCCAGCTCACCCGGAAAGGAGTAAAGTACATATGGACAGAGGAGTGTGAAGCAGCCTTCGAGCAGTTGAAGCAGAAGCTCATTTCAGCCCCTATCTTGAGAACTCCCTCAGGGAGAGGAGGGATGGTCATCTTTAGTGATGCATCAGGTAAAGGCCTGGGGTGTGTGCTTATGCAACATGATCATGTGATAGCATATGCATCTAGGCAATTGAAGCCTCATGAGAGGAATTACCCAACTCATGACTTGGAGTTGGCGGCAGTGATCTTTGCCTTGAAGATTTGGAGGCACTATCTTCTGGGAGATAAAGTGCTGATATATACAGATCACAAGAGCCTCAAGTATATCTTTTCACAGAAAGAGTTGAACATGAGGCAGAGGCGGTGGTTGGAACTGATGGCAGACTATGATATTGACTTGCAATATCATCCAGGCAAGGTCAATACAGTTCCAGATGCCCTGAGCAGGATGCCAGAGAACAGAGTGTTAGTCCAAATCACTCAACAGAAGGAGTTGATTCAGGACTTTATCAGATTGGACTTGATGGTGGTTCGAGGAGCTGAGAAGACAGGACAGCTTATGACCTTGCAGATCCAGTCTTCATTGATAGAAGAGATCAAGGAAGCTCAGAAGGAGGACCCCAGACTTCAGACATTCAGAGCTCAGGTAGAGGCTGGATTGAGGACGGATATCTGTATTCGTCCGGATGGTGCATTGTACTTTGGAGGTAGGCTTTGTGTTCCCCAAGGGGAAGTTAGACAGAAGATTTTGGAGGAAGCACACAGTTCAGCCTATTCTATACATCCAGGAGGAAACAAGATGTACCAGGACTTGAAGAAGCACTTTTGGTGGAATGCCATGAAGAGAGAGATAGCTCAGTTTGTGGCTAAGTGCTTGGTGTGCCAGCAGATAAAGATTGAGCATCAGAGATCAGCTGGGCTTCTTCATCCTTTGCCAATATCTGAATGGAAGTGGGAGCACATCACTATGGACTTTGTCACGGCATTACCTCGTAGTCCCAAAGGTAATAATGCTGTGTGGGTTATCATTGATCGTCTCACCAAGTCAGCTCATTTCATACCATTCAGGGTGGGTCAGACTACAGAGGTTCTGGCAGATAAGTATGTGAAGGAGATAGTTCGTCTGCATGGAGTTCCAGTCAGTATTGTATCAGATAGAGATACCAGATTCAGATCTCATTTCTGGGAGAGTCTCCAAGAAAGTCTGGGAACTCGTCTGAAGTTCAGTACAGCATATCATCCTCAGACAGACGGACAATCTGAGAGGACCATCCAGATCCTCGAGGACATGCTTAGAGCCTGCATGATTGAGTTCGGGGGTTCATGGGAAGATCATCTTCACTTGGCTGAGTTTTCTTATAACAACAGTTATCAGGCAAGTATTAAGATGGCACCTTTTGAGGCACTGTATGGGAGGAAATGCAGGTCACCGATTTGTTGGGATGAAGTCGGTGAGAGGAGTCTATTGGGGCCAGAGATTTTGATCCAGACCACAGAGAAAGTTAGAGTTATCAGAGATCATCTCAAGGCAGCTCAGAGCAGACAGAAGAGCTGGGCAGATTTGCAGAGGAGGCCATTGGAATTCGGAGTTGGAGATCATGTGTTCTTGAAGATTTCACCTGCCAAGGGAGTAATCCGGTTCGGCACTCGTGGGAAACTAAGTCCGAGATATATCGGCCCATTCGAGATATTGGATCGAGTGGGAGATGTGTCTTATCGATTGGCGTTGCCGCCATCGTTGGACGGAGTTCATAATGTTTTCCACGTGTCTCAGTTGAGGAGGTATGTAAAGGATGATAGCCATATTTTGGATCATTCCGAGCTGGAGTTACAACCGGATTTATCATATCAGGAGCAGCCGATGGCCATATTGGATAGAAGTGTGAAGACACTGAAGAACAAAGCCATACCTTTAGTGTTGGTGTCTTGGAACCGCCATGCGCCAGGAGAGGCCACTTGGGAACGAGAGGACGTCATCCGAGAGCGTTATCCTCAACTCTTCTCATCTTGATTGGTAAGACTCTTTCCTTTTACTCTTTTCTTTTGTTATCTTTCTTCCTAGCCTTATCTATCTGTTACCATTCCTGTTACCCTTCACCTTATGAAATTTCGAGGACGAAATTTTTGTAAGGTGGGTAGATTGTAATACCTCGTTTCCGTAATACGTACTAAGTTGCGTATTCAGCTTTTCGATCGTATTTTTCGATTTACTTCCCGTATTCGACCAATTTCAATTTCAAATATCATTTCCTAATATATTAGATTTTTGGTGAATTTCTGGAATTTTCTAGAATTAAAATGAATTTCTTCAAAACTGGTGTCGACCAGTATCGCTGATCGATTCCTGGATTTTTAATTCCCAAACAGTTAGGAATTTCAAGAAAATCTTTTAGACATTATTTCTTAGAATGACATTTCTTATCTAAATACTTTTTCTGAGAATTTTATAAATTTATGAAAATTCCAACGGAGTCGGTAGGTAACTGATTCCGGGATTTTTAGTTTTAAAACTATAAAGTATTTCTTCAAACGGATTTCACTATACGTCTTCTTATATTATTCTTGATTTTTGGTAAAATTTACGAGTCGTTCCGAGATACTTGAATTTCGGACGATTTCGGTATTTTCCGAAATGTTTTCCCGCATTCTTGACTTGAACCTAGGAACCCGTGTTTCCGGTATTTTCATTTTCCAAGACCAAGAAAATCTCCTCATTTATCAATTCTTTTCTTTTTCCTTTTCCCTATTTTCTTTTCCTTCCTTCACAACCACAAAAATTCCATTTTCCAAATTTCCATTTTCTTCCAAAAATTCCATCTCCACACATTCTCACCAACCTCCCTCATTTAATACCTCTCTCTCTCTCTTTCTCATGGCCGGCCACCATTGGCCAAGGGAGACACCTCATCTCCCCTAATTTTGCACAAAACCCCTCTCAATTTCTTTAATTGCTTTCCCTTTACAAAAATCAAAACCTATATAAATCCTTTCCTTTACAAATCTTTTCTCTTTTCTTCACTTCACCAAGAAATTAACCTTCACCATTTTCTTCTCCATCTCAAACCCTAACTCCAAAACACCACAAGGTCTTCATCTTCTTCTCAAGCTACCACAACTTTTGGATTGTGATCGTCCGTAGTATCGCCGTGGAATCATTTGGTGATATTTATCGACACGATCTTTTCAGAACTCGTCAAGCCTCGATTTAACCGTTCAAAGTGAGTATTTTTGCTCACCAAGACTAGATCACTTCTTTGTGTACATGTGAAGATCATTCATATACACTTGTATCATAAAAATCCCATTTTTAGACCAACAAACAACCATCTGAAATTCTGTTCTGTTTTCTGTTTTCTCCAGTATTAGTCGACTTGAACTAGAGACTAGTCGACTAACCCACTTTAGTTGAAACGTAGCTTTTCTGATTTTCACAGTTTTAGTCGACTAACCCATTTTTACCAGTCGACTAGACCCCCCTAGTCGACTACATTTTGACCCCTAGTCGACTAATTTTCCTTGAACCAAAAAATTACCAACTCTCGGCTCTAGTCGACTTATCCCAAATTATTAGTCGACCAGAGACCTCTAGTCGACTATACATAGTACCCTAGTCGACTAACATGTCCCGGAAATTAATCCCAACTTTTTATATCACAGATTTAGTCGACTTGTATACCCGTTAGTCGACTTATAGTTCACCAAGTCGACTACCCTTCCAACCCAAGTCGACTACCAAACTCTCTGGAAAACCACTTTAGTCGACTCCTGCGGACTATTAGTCGACTGAAGACCCTTATTAGTCGACTAATCTCCCACCTAGTCGACTAATTCTGACTATTTAACTTAGTTGTTTCCTTTTCTGATTTTGGACTTAAACCTCTATACACATGTGATGCATTGTTCATGTTTATGCTACATTACTGATATTACATGACATGATACTTGATGAATCTTATCTCATATTACTTCATGACTTGTTATTATATATTCCCGTTTCATGACTTGTTAATAAATGGATATCCCCACTTATCATGCCATCACTTGAACCAAGCATGATATACTTGACTTTTGTATAAAATGGACCAACTTATATTGGGTCGGGGGAAAACATGCGGATATCGATATGTGTTCGTGTTTACAGTGGCTTTTAGGAGTGTTGTGCAACCCATGTTCCGGTCTAACCTGTGGGCCTCCAGGGGACCGAGGGGAGTGCTTGCTCCCTCTATTACTGGTACCATCATGATAAGGGCATACATAAGTCCCTCCTGAATGGCCTAGCGGTTGGCTTCCGTCACCAAGCAACGGAACAATCCTGGACCGTTATCCCGGGCATGTACGGGATCCACTGTAAACATAGTTCGTCGATACAACCGCTGATTTCCAATAACAACCTTGTTTTACTGGGATATGGATCTATGTGCCCTGGGACGCTGGGTCACATAGCTAGATATCACAGTAAGATAAGTAATAATAATAAAACGTTAATTGTAGATCTATTGTACGACTTTACCTATTCATGCTTTTCATATCTGTTAGTTGATATACCTTATATAGTCCCATCTCACTTGTATTCGTCTTTTAGCCACTTGGCTGTAGCTATCTATTGTTTATATGTCTTGATTCCATGGATTTGCATATTCAGATTCCGAGACCTGGAACGAAGTGGATCCTTCCACGGAAGATCAGGCATACTTCAGTGAGCAGGCTGACCAGCTCTAGTTCCCTCGTGCCGTACTCCTCTTTTTGGCTCACGAGTCTCCATCTCTTACGTGAGCACCTTGTGTATATCTTTATATATATTCTTTTGGACTTGGTTGTGAAAACAAAACACTTGTAAAGTGTAACAGTTATCATAACTTGTATAACTTTGTATTAGTACTTTTATAGTTGGCATATGTATGTACCACGCTTTGTGTTGTACTCTGATTCTTGTTGTACTCTTATGCTTAGCGTATATACGTGGGGGCATTTTCTGACCTACGTATATACGTCGCAGTGACGTCCCCGTATCCGTGGAATCGGGGCGTTACAATGAGGGTTTTTACAACAAGTGGTATATCTCAACCACAAACCTCTCCTTTTTCCCACAAACAAATGATCCTATAGAATAGGATAGGTGATAGCTCAAGTGTGGAAAACTAAGTGTTTTGATCAAAGAAATTCTCTTGGGAAAACACCAAAAATGATATAGAAATTTTAGCTCAAAAACTAATTCCCAAAACCCTAATTTCTTTGAAATAAACAAAACACTTAAAACAAATAAGATTGATCTTTTGGCACTTAAACTCTTTTGAAAACACTTTTAAAACACCAAAGAAGTTCTGAAAATTTTGCTCTAAAAACTTAGCCAAAATCCCAAAGAAATGGGGTTTATATAGGCCAAACAGAAAACTAGCCGTTAGGCTGATCTGGCAGCCTGACAGGCTAGCGGTCGGCCGGCCCGGCCGACCGCCAACGGTCAGAAATATGACCGTTGGGCAATCTGGTCGGCCGCCCGGCTGACCGCCCAGATACAGAGAGCAGAGCTCTCTGGTCCGGTCGGCCGCCCGGCCGACCGTCCCTATGTCTACCAAACGTGCACAAGCCTGTGCACGTCGGTCGACCGCAAGGGTAGACCGGCCTTTGGTGCGGTCGACCGACCTGGCCTGTCAGCCACAGTCTGGGTCAGAAACTGGGTCAGAAAAACAGTTAAACATATTTCTAAAAATCTTTTAAGTCTTGTAAAAATACCCAAAAATAGTTTTATCATTTTGCATTGATATATAAACTTGTGATAAACATTTTAACTCTAATATCAAGCATATGAAACCATTTTTGTGTTTTATCATTTTTACCAAAAACTAAAACTTGTATTTTATCAAACTTGGATTTTTCAACATATGAATAGAAAAGTCAAAATAAGTTTGTTTAAAAGTTAAGCATGCATGTATAGAATGAATCTACTATACATAAACCAATTAAACTTGTTTTGATCAACTATTCATGAAAACAAATATCGGTTAAACTAAAAACCGAAAAACCATAAAACGTGTGTGTTGTGCACTTGAGCATATCAACTATACTAAGCTTTACATATGGATCTAAAACACATTAAACTAAACTAGGATACCTAAGTCTTCTTGATGATCTTCCATCTTCAAGTCGACTTGATCCCAAACGTGATCCTCCGAGTGCCAAGGTATGATCTTCATGCTCGGGAACGGGAATCACCAAGTGAAGGCTTCCAAACTCCTCTTTTTGAAGCAATCACCAACTAATATCTTGTTTAATGATCTGAGACTAAAAACACAAGATTATTAGTAAACATAACTACATGAGTTAATCATCATCAAAACTAGAGAGGAAGGCCTCCGGGCCAACAATCTCCCCCTTTTTGATGATGACAAAACTCATGGAGTTATATATGCATGGATTAAAGTTAAGCTTCAATTAAGCTCCCCCTTAACTCATGCATAAACAAATAAACATAATGAATATGCAATGAAGGCTCTTAAACATGAATGCATAGATATGCATAAACAATAAAAAGGTTCTAGATACCAATGAAATGTTCAAAAACAAAACATGCTCTAGATACCAATTAAAATTAAACTAAATATATGCAAAACATAAATATGCATATATAAAACACTCAAAATCTTTCTCCCCTTTTTGTCAATCATCAACAAAGGGGTAAACAATCAAAACAAAACAAAATCTTCTCCCCCTTTTTATTATAAAGAAACAATCATAAATAAAAAAGGGTAAAAGCAAAACCAAACCAATAAATTTTTCTCCCCCCTTTTTTTTTGTTCGAAACAATGAATCAACAAAGGTTAAAAAAAAAAATGTTCTCCCCCTTTTGTCTAAAACAAAAACAAAAACCAAATAGGGGTGACAATCAATTAAGGTACCAATTGAAAATATGTCAAAGTAGCATCTTGATACCAATTGAAAGTAAACATAGATCAACAAATAAATGGTATATGCTATATACATTCATGAAGAGGAAGATGTGAAGCTTCCCTACATAGATACATTACATGAAGGAGGGATGACAAGCCCTAATTCACATAACGTACACTATGCAATGCATAAGAGGAGATGTGAAGCTCCCCCTACACACGTGTACCACATAAAGAAGAGATGTCAAGCTCCTCAATACAAGATACACTCAACATGAATCTATATGTAGAAGAGATGTTAAGCTCTCCTTGCATATAGGCAATACAAATCAAAACTTTTGTATTTATCTTTTAAACAAAATTTTAAGATACCAAATTTTAAAACATTCAAATAAACATCTTGATATCAAAAGAGAGTTTTTTTTTTATGTATATGATATCAATTTAAAATTTTTTATTTTCTATCATAAAGTAAGGGAGTGGAAATACAAATATCAATTGAAATATGAAAATCGAATTTTCTCCCCCTTTATGAAATACCAACAAAAACACATACATAAGCTTGTATAAGAAACCAATTGAAAATTGAATCAATTGAAACAAAGTTGAAGCTCAAGCTTAGCATAAACAAAATATATATGTATGAAAAATTTAATATCAATCAAAATTGATACTATTGGAATTGAAAAACATACATACATACAAACATATATGAGTATACAAGAAAGGTCAAAATTGATACCAATTGAAAGAATCCAATGATACCAATTGAAACAACAATAATGATCAAGTGTATACATCATATAACTACCACCCAATCATGTTCAAGTTTAAAATGATTTTCAATATAAGGCATACATGAGCATGATCTCCCATCCGTCCGCCCTTGGATGGTAGGGGTTTTTAAAAAAATAGATTTGAAAATAAGGTTTGTTTGAAAAACTCTACCAAATGAGGAATATCGCAACTAGTTATATGAAAAATTTGTAAACTAGTACGAAATCCTTCAAGCAAGGAATAAAACAAAATTATTTTTCATGAAAATATAAAATTCACAAAATAGCCAACACTCATAATCAATTAAGCATAAATATGACTCATGAAAACAAAACATGAACAAACAATAAATGTGAGTGTACAAATACAATGTGAAGATCATAATCATGAAAGATGAACAATAAGCTCAATATTCCTTGAAACATGAAAACATGAAAATCATCAAAACTATTTAATCTTCAAGGTATATGTATGTCCTATACAAACTAAATTATACATACATATCCAAACACAAAGAGTCCACAAAGATATATGCATGAAGGCACGTGGCTCAAAAGGATATACATGTATATCTAATAGTTTGGACAAGATAGACATATACATGAAGTTTAAACATAAATATAAAACAATTCCAAAAAGGGAATACAAGTTTAAAATGCATGGATCATTAAAACTAGACTATACTAGCAAATCTAATGGGTTCAAATAAGCATTCAAGCTCAAACATATATAAATTTATTTGTGGCCCACTATATGCACAAGTATAAATCCTAGTCTTAATGAAAACTAACATTTAAACATATATTCAAATCATGAAGCATCAAAAACAAGATATGAATAAACATGAAAAGCATAAACATGATTATTATGTAAATTCACATATTTTTAAACCTATGATAGACATGATAGCTAAACAAAGGTGAGAACACTAAATATGGGTCCATATAGGCATGGGTGTCTCAAAGACTATACATGTAAGTCATAAGCCTAATAAACATGGCATTTACACAATAATCTACAAACAATAAAACATGCTATAAACAATGAATATGAAAGCATGTAAACAATAAATAAAGAGTTAGGAATCGTTACCAAAACCTAGAAGGCAACTCTCCTTGTCTCCAAAACATGGTGGTCCTTTCCACCAAACTTCCCTTGAAAGTGATGCATCCAAATGATCTCCTTTTAAGTACGGAACGCATCCACTCCAAGGTACCACTACTCTCACATCATGCGAGAGCCCACACCTACATCATAAGCAATAGGGATGGTCTTTGGTACCCATATCTTATTGGGTCCATGGGGGTTAGTACCTTCTCTAACCCAAACAAAATTGTTTGCTAAATTTGAAACATGTATTCTATCATAGCAAAATTTAGCAAGGTGGCACTTACGTCCACAATGTGTACAAGTGTACACATGAGCATACAAGTGATGATGGTGTCCGTGAGGAGCATGTGTATGCCGTGGAGGGTGTGCATGAATAGATGGAACTTGTTTCTTTCGAAACAAAGATTCCAAACGTGTATGGCCCACAGCACATTGGCTCAAAGTGGAGCCCAAACAATTAACACTTTTCTTCAAAACATCTTTATCATTTTTAACACTTGAAGATAAAGTGGAGCATGCAAGAGGTAATCTAGGTGAAACTACCCTAGCATGGCAAACATGTGAAGAAATATCATTTTTCAAGGAATTATTTTTATTTAAACAAATTTCTAACTCTTTTGAAATGAAAACAATTTCTCTTTTTAGAGAATCATTATCTCTTAAAAAGAATTCAACTTTTGAAGACAAAACATCATTATTCTTCAAAAGAGTTTCACAATCATTTTTAGATTTTAAAACTTTATTTTCTTTTAGTGCAAGATCAAGTTGAGACCTTAATGAATCCCTTTCATTATAAACCTCAACCTTCTCTTGCAAAACCAAATCAAGTTTAGAAGACAATTTTTCATTTTCTTTATTTAATGCAAAGGTCTTCTTTTTCAAAATATTATATTTTTCTATTAGTTTTTCACAAACAATAGAAAGTTCTTCATTTAAAGCATGGGAATCAACAAAATCATTACATGAAGAACTAGCATCATCATTATCTAGTTGAGATTCCGATTGTACCTCAAGGGAGTCATTCCCTTGGACCATGTGGCATTGAGACTCGGATTCTCCACTAGATTCCTCCGGTTGGATAGGCAATTGAAGCTTGGAGGTGGTGGTGGTTGTCAACATGTTCCACACTGCAAATGCGGAATCAAGGTTAGAAACATGCATAAGATAATCTTTTGAAAGCGTGCTTCTAATGGCCTCAAGGGCTTGTGCATTGGCCCCTATATGCTTGCTATCACTAAGGTAGGATTCCTTGGTAATGGCAAGGTGAACCTTATAACCTAGGGTTTGTAGGTAAATGGACATCCTAGTCTTCCAAACAAGAATGTTGGAAGGGTCAAACATAGGTGGGGTCATGAAGTCCATAGGTCCAAACTATATGTGTGCAAACAAGCAAATGCAAATGATAGATTAGCAAACAAAGGATCTCACTCCTAGGATGTTAAGCCTAAAGTATCAGGAGCGTAGGCTCTGATACCAATTGAAAACACCTAGAGGGGGGTGAATAGGTGTAAGTGCTAATCTAGAAACTAAGTGCGCTAAATGCGGAAGCTTAAAAACTATTTTGCAACACACTTAGTACAACACACAAGTGTAGCCGAATTCCCCGTGAAGGGCTCTGGACTAACTCCTCTTGATTCCCCTAGATAAGGGTTGAGGTGCTATATGAAGCTCTTATGGTTAAGTACAAGTGAGGCACACACACAAGCAAACCAAGCATATAAGAATGAGCAATATGAAATAATGCAAGGCACAACAAAAGTATGAATGATATGGCAATATGAATAATACAATGCACAATTAAAAGAGATAGAGTTGAGAGACAATGGATCAAACGCAAAGACAAGATATGTTTCGAGGTTCGAGCCCCTAGCTCTACATCCCCGCCTTCACCACCGTGAAGGATTTCCAATCCACTAAAGGAGTACCGAACTCCTCTCTCAACCAACAATGCCACCGAGGCAATATAACCACAATCCACTTCTACCGAAGAGGGATAAGGCCCGTAGCCAACAACCAAACTCCACCTCACAATAGAGGGAGCAAACACAAACCTCAACCTCTACCAAAGAGGGAGCAACCAACAAATGAGGGTTTTTACAACAAGTGGTATATCTCAACCACAAACCTCTCCTTTTTCTCACAAACAAATGATCCTATAGAATAGGATAGGTGATAGCTCAAGTGTGAAAAACTAAGTGTTTTGATCAAAGAAATTCTCTTGGGAAAACACCAAAAATGATATAGAAATTTTAGCTCAAAAACTAATTCCCAAAACCCTAATTTCTTTGAAATAAACAAAACACTTAAAACAAATAAGATTGATTTTTTGGCACTTAAACTCTTTTGAAAACACTTTTAAAACACCAAAGAAGTTCTGGAAATTTTGCTCTAAAAACTTAGCCAAAATCTCAAAGAAATGGGGTTTATATAGGCCAAACAGAAAACTAGCCGTTAGGCTGATCTGGCAGCCTGACAGGCTAGCGGTCGGCCGGCCCGGCCGACCGCCAACGGTCAGAAATATGACCGTTGGGCAATCCGGTCGGCCGCCCGACCGACCGCCCAGATACAGAGAGCAGAGCTCTCTGGTCCGGTCGGCCGCCCGGCCGACCGTCCCTGTGTCTGCCAAACGTGCACAAGCCTGTGCACGTCGGTCGACCGCAAGGGTCGACCGACCTTTGGTGCGGTCGACCCGTGCGGTCGACCGACCTGGCCTGTCAGCCACAGTCTGGGTCAGAAACTGGGTCAGAAAAACAATTAAACATATTTCTAAAAAATCTTTTAAGTCTTGTAAAAATACCCAAAAATAGTTTTATCATTTTGCATTGATATATAAACTTGTGATAAACATTTTAACTCTAATATCAAGCATATGAAACCATTTTTGTGTTTTATCATTTTTACCAAAAACTAAAACTTATATTTTATCAAACTTGGATTTTTCAACACATGAATAGAAAAGTCAAAATAAGTTTGTTTAAAAGTTAAGCATGCATGTATAGAATGAATCTACTATACATAAACCAATTAAACTTGTTTTGATCAACTATTCATGAAAACAAATATCGGTTAAACTAAAAACCGAAAACCATAAAACGTGTGTGTTGTGCACTTGAGCATATCAACTATACTAAGCTTTACACATGGATCTAAAACACACTAAACTAAACTAGGATACCTAAGTCTTCTTGATGATCTTCCATCTTCAAGTCGACTTGATCCCAAACGTGATCCTCCGAGTGCAAAGGTATGATCTTGATGCTCGGGCACGGGAATCACCAAGTGAAGGCTTCCAAACTCCTCTTTTTGAAGCAATCACCAACTAATATCTTGTTTAATGATCTGAGACTAAAAACACAAGATTATTAGTAAACATAACTACATGAGTTAATCATCATCAAAACTAGAGAGGAAGGCCTCCAGGCCAACACACTTTACTTGGTGTTTATGCAGATATAATCAATGAAGTAATAAATATTGAAATAAATATTGGTATACCATGCTACTCGGTAAACCTTTCAATGGGTGTTTGTACAGATATAAATAACAGAGCAATAAAATATATAATACTGGTAGCTTGTGGTTTATTCCACTCAAACATCATTGGAGAGGATAGAAAAGTTAGATAATAACAAGAAATACTATTTGCTTGTCATAAGCACAACACATTACTATAAATAGGTGGCAGAGCCTCCTTTCATATATAGTAGTGGTGTTATATGAGTATAATAAGTATAATAAACTAAATTTTCGTAATTACATCACATTAGTATAAATAGGTAGCAGAGCCTTCTTTCGTATATAGTAGTAATATTTTACGAGTATTATGAGTACAATAACTTGCGATTTTTACTTTGAGATAGGAGAAGTAGAGGCTTGTGACGTGACTTTTTCTTGAGCTAATGAATATAGAGGCTCATGACAGGACTTTTACCTTAAGCTATTAGAGGTAGGAGTTTTATGATAAACTTCTTCTCTGAGCTGATAGAGGTACAGTCTAGTGACAGAACGCTCATACTGATAACGTGTTGTGAAACTCGAGAAATATAATACTGAGAGAGAGAATTCTAGAGAGATAATAGAAAGAGAAATTCTTATTGATTTTTGAAGTGTACATTGAAATGAATCAGGAAGAACTTATTTATAGAAAAATTTTAAGTTACTATGCAGTCAATAGTAACTACATTTATTATTGACGGTTGGTGGGTGGAGGATGGGGGATAGACATATTTAGAACACTATGAATCTTTATTTCTCTAGTCAATTTTATCCGGAACAGTATGGTCTTCCCGGCAATTTTTATGCAGTTTCATGCTTATTATGAACTTCACTTTGCATATAAATTGTATCGAATCAATTTCTAGTTTGTTTTATTTCTTGAAATAAAAATTCAAATTACATGTATGAGTTTGCTCTATAACTATGTATTAAAATATTAAAATGTTATTTTTAATTTTTATTGTAACTTTAAAGTTTTGGTACAGTGTTAGTCATGTTCTTAAGTCCAAACAATGCCCGATGTTACTCCAACTCTGCCTCTAGGATCCCACGCGATCCCGATCCCTAAGGACTCTTAGAGCCAGGCAGGGGCGGACCCACATACAGTTTGTAACTTTTTTATATATAAACTCTTCTTTCTAAACTATTTTTACTAGCTTATAAACACTTTTGAACTTTAACTCAAGTGGAACTTATGAATTTAAGTTATTGGAGGTGACAAGTTTAAGTCTTAGTGGGTGCAATATTATTTTTTATTTTTTCTCTCTTATCATATTACATTTACCTCCACTCAAAAATTCTTATTACATTTACCCTAGATACTTCTCAACAAAATATTTATCGGCCACGAGAATCCCGACTCATGAAAATAAATGGGTTTTAATGGTTTATTTAGCTGACATAACAGCCTTGTAGTTGGACTGGGCCTAACAAAAAGGAAAAAAAAAAGAAAAAGAAAAAAAGGTACTGGTGAGAATTTTCCTTTTCCTTATTTTTTTTTAATTCTAAACAAACCCAAATCTAAACTGGTAGTCCCATGGGCATATACATGCATCTCAAAGTAGATAAGATTGTTTTTCATTAAAAATTCAATAAAGAGAAATTACAAAAATTGAGGAGAAGATTACAAGTAATTGAACAAAAAATGAAAAATTACAAGTTGATCTCTCCTTTGAGATTTCTGGAGAAGTGTGCCGGTGGGAGTCTGATCAGCACGCGACCACTTTGTCCTGTTGATGATGCGAGCGATCAATTTTCGAGTGCTACTGCTTGGGAATTCCTTCTAGTCTGGTTCAAGAGATTCCTTAAGAGAGAAAAATCTTAGGGTATTAGCACCCTGAATTTATCCTTATAGGATTAGATAAATGATTCTCTGAATTCTTGGAATCGAGAGAGTAGATCTTATGTTAGCTTAAACTTTGAAGCCACTAAAGAAGCTTATACTCTTCAAAAAAGCCCTCTTGGACTTGAATTTCTTCAAGACTCTAAGCCTAGCCTACTAGTGGGTTATTTATAGGCTCAATAGAGAGTTATGATTCTCTTGATTGTCTCTTTTTAATGAAGAATCATGGGTGTAATTATCCATTAAATCCCCCACTAACTTAGTGGGGTGGTTTCTTTCAATCCAGTAGAGGCAAGGCTAGCCTCCTCATGCAAGGTAGCCAGTGGAGGCGAGGCTACCTTCCTCAGGCGAGGCTAGCCTCCTTACGCAAGGCTAGCTAGTTGTGGCGAGGCTACCCTCCCAGGCGAGGATAGCCAGTTGAGGCGAGGCTAGCCTCCTCAGGCGAGGCTAGCCAGTAGAGGCGAGGCTGGCGAGGCTAGCCTCCTCATGCGAGGTTAAGGAGAGGCTAGCTTCCTCAAGCAAAGTTAACCAGTGGAGGAGAGGCTAGCCTCCTCAAGCGAGGCTGCTCTTTAGTAGAGTTGTGCAAGTTTCAGGCGAAGGTAGAAGTTAGCTCTCAACAGAACCATATAAAGCTTCAAGCGAAGCTAGATGCAAGCTCTCAACAAAGTTGTATTAAGATTCAGGCAAAGATAGGAGTTAGCCTTCTGTGCGGCTATGTAGAGCTTCAAGAGAAACTAACAGTTAGCTCTCTACAGAGCTATGAAGAGTTTTAAAGTGGAGCTAGACAAACTTAGCCTCCCAGTTGAGGCTAGCCTCATGGGTTCATGCAAGGCTAAATGTTGAGCTAACTTAGCATTATACGCATGCTTAGGTCTCTTCAAAGGTAACACTTGGCCTATTATCTGCTTCACTAGATCAGTAGGATCCAAGTCGCTGCCTTGTCTTTTGGGGATGGGCAGAAACTGATCGTCAGCTTGTTTGTGACTTATCTTTTGTAAATGTCGATAAGTTAGACATTGTTCAGACCGGTTAAAGTACTGTCTGAGAGTTTTTCTTTTTTTGAGTGACAACATAGATATCATTAGATGATTAGATTCTAATAAAAATAAAGCTATTCTAACTTCAGTTTTCCAGCTTAATTCTAACTTGAAACCTTATGATATAAAACAGATTGCACAAGTCCTACTCTTAAGCTAGATTTGAGTTACGAAACTTTAGAAAAGCATTTCTAGAACTTATTCTCCTCACTCTCCTAGGAATGGCCACATCTCAACCACTACTCCGTCAGACTCCCCTCTGGCTATCACCGCGGCCTCGGCCTCAGTAGTGAACTTCATTTGTCAAAATTCTAATATAATGAGTTATTAAGTAAAGTGTCTATATCGAACATTATACCATGAGAAAATATTGTCAACAACTAACTACAAAACGACAAAAACACATATGATTATTTGTAACTATATCTATGCTACAAGAAAAACACCTGTTGAAATATTAAAACATATTATGTTTCTCAATTTTATCTAATTTAATTTTTTTTTCATTGTTACAATAAAACTTTAAAAATATTACTTTAAACTAAGGTTATTTAAGTAATTTGAATACACACACGCACACAAACACACACTCTAAAACGAACTCTCTCTCAACTAAAATCACTCAAACTTAATATTTATCTCTGAACAAATTCTATGTCTATTTAGATCCAATAATCTACTAATAGACATCAAATAGTGGAAGCATCCCTTTAATGATCGCTAGGGTTTCTCTTTCGAAAGATTCTTCTCTTGATGATGGAGTATGCTATAATGTATCCTTCGAGAGTAATACCTAACTTCACGAACCAGAGACGTGCAATCAAATGGAGAAAAAGGGAGGAACTAGAAGGAGGAGTTTATGGAAGATTGCATGAGCAAGTGTGTGAAGAAGAAAGAGGCTTGTACTTTTATTATATAGAGGCCAATCCTAGATTCCTCACAAGAGAGCTTCTCATAAACCCTAGTTAACCTAACCCTTCGATTGGAATATAGCGGCCCACATTAGATGCTATTCTAATCTAGTTCATACTAGGCTTGGACTTACGTTTGGTCCTATGGGCCAGCCTACCAGGTCTAACAATACCTATCTTTTACCCTTATCTACAACCACTAGCTAACAAACTACTATTTCTCTATATCTGATGATATCCAATACATAGATACTAACAATAGAATATTACTATTTTGAAAAAAATCTTATGAAAATAAATTATGAATAATCTTTTCTATATCTTATTTATTTTTGGATAAGCACATAGTAAATGCTTGTATTGTTTTAGATAATCTATGTATTAGGGGTGTTCGCTGTCAGGTCAGGCAAGTTTTGAAGAAAATGAAAAACCCGACTCATCGGGTTCGGGTGATTTTTTGAGCTTTTTAAAACCAGCCCATCGGGTTTTGGGTCGAGCTAGGGTCGGTTTGGGTTTTGAACAGGTTGGGCGGGTTCAAGTGGGTTTTGACGGTTTAAAACAAATGATTTACTATATAAATGTATATTTAAACATAAATATATAGATATAGATGTATATATGCAAAAGTTATGTAATATTATGTACATACATGTGCACCTATATACATAACATGCATAACTATATATATATATATATCAACATATGTAAATGTATAAATATAAATTAAAAGAGTACAAAATCAAGACAATATATACTAAAAAGGGATGGGTTCTGGTTCGGAGTCGGTCTCGAGTATTTTTCGGGCTCGGGTCAGGCGAGTTTTTGGAGGAAATGAAAAACCTATTGGAACCACCAGCATCAGCGTAGAGATGCACTGGAGAATAGTCGCCAAAACACAAGAAAAAATAAAGCAAAAGCGAGAACACAAAATTTAACGAGGTTCAACAATTTGCCTACGTTCTCGGGACAGAAGGGGAGAGAGTTCTTATTAAACCAATCAATTTCATGATACAATATCAGGGGGGCAATTATCCCTCTTTATATAGGCATGGAGTCTCTCAAGAAAAGGAAACCAACAACTCTAAATTCAGATCAGAAAGAAATTCAGAACCCTTGTGATGTCGACAACCTAAGGGGCTGTCAATAGTTCTCTGACAGACCCAACTCTCGGTAAATCACTGTTGCTAGCTAGAGGGGCTGCTCCATAGCACAGTTCATAGTCAGGACGTATCCATGTCTGACTATCGACAGCCCAAAGGGACTATCGACAGTCTTATACCTTTTCCTTTAAAAAACTCCATCCTCTAATTTTTATTCTTCTCTCTCCCCACAATTCTTCACCTCGGTGAAAATTTCTCAAATTTGAGTCGAACTCAACATAGTACCATGTCAACTCCAACGGAGCTGCACCAGTGTGGTTGCCTAGTACCCTTGCCCAGGGGATCAAGATCAAGCCATCATAGTTCATCCAAACAAGCTCCATCGAGCTCAAGCAACTGGAAGAATTTGGAGTAACTCCTTATAATATGCAAACTTCACTCCCTGAACAACCTTGTTAAGCATATCAGCGGGATTCTCCTTCATTTGAATCTTCTGTAACTCGATGTCACTCTCATCAAGAATCTCTCGAACAAAGTGGAACCTGACGTCGATGTGCTTCGTCCTTGCATGATATACCTGATTTTTTGCCAAATAGATAGCATTTATGCTATCATAGTTGATCTTTAACAGAGCCTGATCAATCCCTAAGTCATTGAGAAACCTTTGAAGAGAAATTGCCTCCTTCATAACATCCATCATGGCCATATACTCGGCCTTTGTTGTAGACAATGAGACAGTAGACTGTATATTAGAGCGCCAACTTACCGGTGCTTGAAATAGTGTAAACACGATGTTTATCAAGGTCTCCAACATAGTCAGAATCAACGTATCTGATACACTCCAGTTTGCTCATAACATTCTTCTTGAATACCAAACCAATGTCTATGGTACCTTTGATGTACCGTAGAATTCACTTCATTGCCTTCCAATGGACCCTGCCAGGATCGTGCATGTATCTGCTAACCATTGAGACAGTTTGTGATAAATCAGGCCTTGTACACACTATTGCATATATTAAACTACCAACTGCGCTAGCATAAGACACGTGAGTCATGTACTCACTCTTTTCAATAGTAGTAGGAGACATAGTAGTTTTTAACTTGAAATGAAGAGCCAATAATGTACTTACAGACTTCATGTCATCCTTGATGTTGAAGTTCTAAAGTATCTTCCTCAAATACCCTTTTGTGTCAAGCTAACCTTGCCACCCTTGCCATCTCTCTCAATCTCCATGTCTAGGACCTTTTTTGCTTCACCAAGATTCTTCATCTCAAATTTCAAATACAAATCTTTCTTCAATTTATCAATTACGGATCTGCTCTTAGAAGTGATGAGCATATCATCCACATACAATAGTAAATAGATTACTCTCCACTAGGTGGCTTATTATGATACACACATGGGTCGTAATGGCTTTGTGTATACCTCATGCTTCTATAAAACTGTCAAAATGCTTGTACCACTGTCTTAGGGATTGCTTTAATCATATAGCAATCTATTCAGTTTGCATACCATATTCTCCTTTCTTATAGTTTTGAATCCTGTCGGCTGAGACATGTAGATCTCCTCTTCTAAATTGCCATAGAGAAAGGCGATCTTCATATCGAGCTGATCAAGTTCCAACTCGTACTGTGCTACCAGTGCCAACAAAATTTAAATAGACGAGTACTTCACAACGGGCGAGAATATCTCATTATACTCAATATCTTCTCACTGAGCGTAACCTTTAGATACTAATTTAGCTTTGTAGCGTACAGTATCACTTTTAAGAGATCCCTGTGTCTTTGCAAATACTCACTTACAACCAATCGGCTTCTTTCCCTTAGGCAACTGTGACAGTTCCCAAGTGTCATTTTGTATAGAGAACTCATTTTTTTCATCATGACATTCTTTCACATCTTGGACTCTGAACTGATTTCAGTTTTCCTATATGTGGACGGGATCGCCTCTTCAATGACCGGGAGAGCATAGACTACAATCATATTTGTAGTGAGCCAACTGAGCTTATGTGAATTTCTGCAGGCTCTTCCAACTACAATGGATTCCTGAGCATCACCCATAGCCTGTCCTTGATCCTCATCATTATCAGCATCCTGATCGGCTACATGATTACTACCCTACATCACTGCAGGTATGATCTTCAATGATACTATCCTATCTAGAGACGGTGAAGTAGCACTACACTCCACCTGTTGTGATATCCCTTTGGTCTTTTCACTTTCACCTGCTGATAGTTTGTAGGCTTCACTATTGAAGCCTCATCAAACGTGACATCTCTGCTTAGGATAAATTTCTTGTCCTTCAGATCCCAGATTTTGTAAACTTTTACACCTTTCTTGAATCATACGAACACATCTTTCTTCGCTATTGGGTCCAATTTATCTTTCTTAACATGATAGTAGGTGAACACCCAAATACCCTTAACAAAACATAATCCTGAGCAACTATTCTAATCAAGCTTCTAGAGGAGTTTTACCTCCTGATTGAGGCAAAATCTGCACAAAAAATACGAAATTTCAGATCTAATAATAAACTTGTGCAAGTGCTCAATTCTTCCGCTATAGCAAGTGGCTATGCGGGTCGTGATCCACAAGGAGGGTTTGCGATGGAAGCTTTACAGTTCTTTATTGAAATCTTTTAAGAAAATAAAACGAAGGTTCTTCTCTGTTTTTAGTTATGAAAATGAAAAAGAAAGTTATATTAAAGTTAGAAGAAAATGGAAGATGAAGAAGGTGAAAAATTCAGAAAACAATAAAAGAGACTATGTACAAATGGAGTGAGTGGAGAAGAAAGAGTTGGAATATGTGGAGATTTAATTTACAGAAATGAAAAAGAAAAGAAAACAAATATTTACCTTCTTTTCACCGAAAGCTTACCTTGAGTTCTTAGCTTCAATGTTACCTTGAATTGGAGGCAATTAGCGCATAGCCCATAAGAGTCGAGTGTTGGTCTCTTCCACATTACATCATCTAGATACGCAAGCATGAAATGATACAGAGAGATTCACAATTCCATCGTCATGAGCTATCGGTGGCACTCGCAAAGGCAAGGCTCTTTCGATGCTTTTAGACTCACTTGGAAGACAGTTGTACCAAAAAGAAAGGTAAAATAGAAAAGAAGAAGAGAACTAAAAAGAACATACAAGGAAATAGCATCGATTTGATTTCATAACAATCGAAGAAAAGAAATAAAACCTTACACCAATTGTCACTTTAGCTCAAGCTTCAGTCTTGTTCTTCGATGAAAGTTGATCTCCTCAGAATTACATAAATGAAAACTAAATTACATGAAAAAGAAAAATAAAAACCTAAACTAAGAAATGAAAAACTAGGCTAAATCCTAATCTGCATTGGCGTCCCTTTTGCCTTTGAGTGCAGGTATTTATAGGAGAAAATGGAGAGGGTAGAGGAGTATGAAGATAAGTAAATCTGGCAATTTTTGATCTCCCCTTATCTTCAAACTTGATTTGAGGTGGATATTCAGTTCTGATCTGTAGTTTGTTGGCCTGTTGACTGCTGAATATCACTTACAAATGACAGAATTAAAAATAATGATCAACATAAGAGTTGTAGCTCTGTCAGTTTACTTTCTGGATCATCTTGAATCATCAGAATTGAGATTCTGTAGCAAAAGTTATGATTCGAATACTAAAATGTATCCAGTCAGAATCTGAATCAAACTTGCTTGATCTTTGCTTTAACCAATCGATTCTGAGAGGATTCTTCTCAACCAGTTTTCAACCTCTTGATTTTGCCCTGATTCAGTGTGTGTGAATTAATTCTGATTTAATTCAGAATTTTGGTGGGCTTTGGG
Organism: Agave tequilana; assembly: GCA_038442645.1. Classification (NCBI taxonomy): domain Eukaryota; kingdom Viridiplantae; phylum Streptophyta; class Magnoliopsida; order Asparagales; family Asparagaceae; genus Agave; species Agave tequilana. The sequence goes on along the minus strand of JAVJIF010011541.1, from coordinate 47,317 downwards.
CTCATTTCTCTTCATCTCCTTGAAGAATGGGCCTGCAAATAAAATTAGCATTTAATTAGGACAATGCAGGCTTTTATTCTAAAATAAGTATGGAAATATGATATTTAATATGCAACATTAGCGACTAATCACACCCTCATACCTATGTTTTGCTCGTCCTCGAGCAAAACAACTAAACTATACTAAGGATTATTATACCACTTTCGCAGGTCGCGCGATTGCACTGAGCATGTGCAACAAGCCGTTAAACCTCTAGGTTTCCCCTAGAGGACGAGTTTTGTCTCGTGAGGGTTTTCAACGGATTACACCCACAAAATCCATAAAGAAAGGGAAACAAAGAGTTAGTATTTTCGAAAAGCATTTTGAAAGAGAAAAATATTTGGCATATAATTGTAAGATCTAAGCAATCTATAAGTTATAGGAAAACTTAATTTTTCATTCCTAAACTTAGTCTCTATTCAAAAATTTGTGATCAAATTAAAGTAAGGAGTCAAATTGTACTTCTCATCTAGTCTATTACTTTACCCTAAGTCATATGCACTTGTGACTGTGAAAATTTTGACTAAGGGTTCATTAACTCTAACTCTTATACCTTATTTATTTATATATATATATATATATATATATATATATATATATATATATATATATATATATATATATATATATATATATATATTTTTGGTGGTATTATTCCTTAGTTTAGGCTTTCTAATCTGCCCATGTAACGAGCCTTTAATCGATGACTCCCAAACCAGACGGTCTTAGGGCACCAGGTGAGAAGACACCCCTAGGACTTAAGGACTCGAGCAAACAAGGCCACAAAACTAAGGATTTTATTATATGAACCTCTTTTAGGCGTGAATACTTATGCTTTATTAGGCACAAATACCCAGCTTAATCAGAGGATTTTTCTTTTCAAACTTATCTAATCATCTTTCGCATAAATACTAAGGCTTGCTTAGGCCAAAGCACCTAGCTAGTCAATAATTAGATTTATTTGTATGTATATATTTTTTTATAACTTATCTAATCATCTTTCGCATAAATACTAAGGCTTGCTTAGGCCAAAGCACCTAGCTAATCAATAATTAGACTTTTTTTTTCTTTTTTTTATAAGGCATAAGAATCTTTGTTTTGAACCCTAAGTGTGTAAGTGTATGAAGTGTGCATATTTCATCAAGGTAAAGATCAAGACCAAATTACTTTGACAAATTATCTTCCTAACTCTAAAAATCAAACAAATAATCTTATTTTGACCAAGTATAAGAAATCCTAATTTGGATTTTCCTATTCCTTAAAATTAACTTAATTTCTTACAAAAATAAGTCAAAATATTGTTTTTATTTTTCAAAAAGTTTTTAAAAGTAAAGAAAAATGTTAATTTTTTTTTATTTTTTTATTTAAAGAAAAAGAAAAGTTATGTTAGACCCTCCCCACACCTATCTCATGCATTGTCCTCAATGTATGAATTAATGCATAGATGCATGAAAAAAGACGAAAGGGAAGGAAAAGGTTACCTTAAGGTGGTGGTTCCGGTGGTGGTCTGATTGGTCCACGAAATGCAGCCCAATCAACTTTTCTTGGGTCTCGAAGGAACCCACCAGAAATATCTTTAATATAACCCATTAAAAAGATAAATCCATGAAGGATCTTTATTAAGTATTTAACCCCATCTAATTTCCAAATTCCATAACAAATTTCGGAGTCAAATTGTCAACCACCTCGTCCCAGAATGGAGTATGAAATGATAGAATGATTGACTTGGACTCATGAAGGATATGAACTAATACCGACTCAGGAAGGTGACTTAAATCAAGTAAAGGTTCAAGAGTCGAAATTGGTTCAGGAATTGGGTCCAAGTCAAGAAGTTGAAACTCAAGTCCACATGTATTTTCCAACAATGGAATGTGACCTAATATGGGTGATTCCAGTTCAGGAATGATAGCTGGGGAATCAAAACTGACTCTAGAATATTATTCAAGTTTGGTAATAAAACATGAGTCAATATTGATTCAGAAAGTTGAACTGGATCACATATGTGAGAATCTAAGTCACATATCTCATTGAGTTCAATATCAAAAAATGGAGAACTTGCCAATTTATCCATGGGATTTTCAAAATTGTAAAGTTGGTCAAGTTCAACATGATCCTCAAAGATGGGTGATTCAATTTTTTATGAATTGGCACAGGATCCAATGTTGACTCCGGGAAAAGATTGAAGTCAGGTGAAGATACCGGAGTCATAATCGAATCAGGAAATAGAATTGAATCACTAAGTTGGGGTTCAGGATCATAATCATTTTCAAGTTCTATTTCAGGAAAAGGAAAACTAGCCAAACTATCAATATCATTTGGAGTTTGGGTAAGTTCACATGGTTGTTCTGAAATGGAATCTTGATTTCCAAAACTACATGACTCTTCAGCTCTAACAGAATTGGTAGTGACATCAGAACTGGTCCAACGGTGAGAACGTAGAGATTCGACCATCATATCTATGTCACTATTACGAGCGTTTTGAGCCTGAGTCATGGATTCAAGCATCTCTTCATAGGTGATATGTTCATTGTTTTGATGAAAAGATGAAGAATTGTCTTGGAAGTGGTAGTGAAGTTGTGAGTCCATCAGATTTTTGGATTTGTGTTTGGACTCACGCATACTCATTTCCATGATTGATGGTTTCCTATTTTGGACGGGTGGAACTGAGTATGAATCTTGAAAATACTGTGGACTAGGTGGAGAAGGAGGATAAGGTGGTTGGAAATTATGTTCGGGGGAGGTGAATCCCCACTGACTCGGTGAAGAGTTGAAATCATTATGGAAATTATAGTTATTAGATGGGGGGTATGGGTCATATTGATTCGGATAAGACCAATCCGGCACACTAGGTTGGTCAAAGTTATGATATGCCGGGTTGGTAATATCCGAAAATGAACTTGGTGTGTAATATGGATTATTATTAAAGTTGAAAGAATTATTATTATAAGCCATATCACACAATAGAATACACAAAAAAAAAGAAAGATAAGCAAACAAATAAACAAACGAGAAAGAAAAAATGCTAACCTAAGTTAGGGTAGACCTAGACCTAGACGACTCCTAACTGGTTAGACTGTCCACGAGAGGTCTAATGTAGACTTTAACCACAAGCTAATCAGCCAGGTCAGGGCAAGGTTGGTGGGAGGTTTTCCGTCAAAGACGTTCCTTAATTAAATAACCACCAACCTTTGGGCTTTCGGCCCTCAATCCCTTTCCTAGACACTGATTTTGCAGGAGTTAGATTCTAACATTTTTTTCCCTTAGGATAATCTCCTAATTGTGTCCGAGATGTCCCTAGGGCCAACGTCTACTCAATTTTAGTTAGGCTTGGGTTAGTGAGTGCTTGGAATCTGATTTTTGGGCTAAGGAAGGTGATTAAATCCCCACCTTATCTTATTATGGGTTAGTGCCCTTAAAATCAATTAGTGCACGTGTACAAGATATGTAAGACTCACTCAAAGCGATATAAACAACCAAGAAGTGAGTCCTATGCTAAATGCAATGCATACGTACCTTGCTCCAGCACTCTTCAACAGTAAAAAAATAAAGGAATTAAAAAGACACGTGCCTAAAATGCAAATGTCTAATCAATTTTTTTATCTTTTCAACAAATATTTTACTGTTGATTATTAGCAGGCTTATGTTATGACATATAAGAAAAATTAAAGTTGCAGCAAACTAGAATTTGTAAACTAAGCAGCCCTGCAAAAAGCTGTTAGTAGTCAGCTCTTCCTTGCCGCGGATCCGCGGCTTTTGCCGTGGAAACGCGGCAATTCAGAGGGCCCTTGGTCTCTGCTTTTTGGAGCAGAGGCCCAAGGCCACTTGTATGTCACTGCAATAATAATTTTCTGCTTTGCTTGCCCTGTAACCTGCAACAGAGAAGAAAATTCGTTTAGTTCTAAAAAATTTGCAATAAAAATTCAGATTTCAATAAAAACCGTTTTACCCTCCCCGGCAACGGCGCCAAAATTTGATTGAGGCAAAACCTGCATAAAAAATACGAAATTTCAGATCTAATAATAAACTTGTGCAAGTGCTCAATTCTTCCGCTATAGCAAGTGGCTATGCGGGTCGTGATCCACAAGGAGGGTTTGAGATGGAAGCTTTACAGTTCTTTATTGAAATCTTTTAAGAAAATAAAACGAAGGTTCTTCTCTGTTTTTAGTTATGAAAATGAAAAAGAAAGTTATATTAAAGTTAGATGAAAATGGAAGATGAAGAAGGTGGAAAATTCAGAAAACAATAAAAGAGACTATGTACAAATGGAGTGAGTGGAGAAGAAAGAGTTGGAAGATGTGGAGATTTAATTTACAGAAATGAAAAAGAAAAGAAAATAAATATTTACCTTCTTTTCACCAAAAGCTTACCTTGAGTTCTTAGCTTCAATGTTACCTTGAATTGGAGGCAATTAGCGCATAGCCCATAAGAGTCGAGTGTTGGTCTCTTCCACATTGCATCATCTAGATACGCAAGCATGAAATGATACAGAGAGACTCACAATTCCATCGTCATGAGCCATCGGTGGCACTCGCAAAGGCAAGGCTCTTTCGATGCTTTTAGACTCACTTGGAAGACAGTTGTACCAAAAAGAAAGGTAAAATAGAAAAGAAGAAGAGAACTAAAAAGAACATACAAGGAAATAGCATCGATTTGATTTCATAACAATCGAAGAAAAGAAATAAAACCTTACACCAATTGTCACTTTTAGCTCAAGCTTCAGTCTTGTTCTTCGATGAAAGTTGATCTCCTCAGAATTACATAAATGAAAACTAAATTACATGAAAAAGAAAAACAAAAACCTAAACTAAGAAATAAAAAACTAGGCTAAATCCTAATCTGCATTGGCGTCCCTTTTGCCTTTGAGTGCAGGTATTTATAGGAGAAAATGGAGAGGGTAGAGGAGTATGAAGATAAGTAAATCTGGCAATTTTTGATCTCCCCTTATCTTCAAACTTGATTTGAGGTGGATATTCAGTTCTGATCTGTAGTTTGTTGGCCTGTTGATTGCTGAATATCACTTATCAAATGACAGAATTAAAAATAATGATCAACATAAGAGTTGTAGCTCTATCAGTTTGCTTTCTGGATCATCTTGAATCATCAGAATTAAGATTCTGTAGCAAAAGTTATGATTCGAATACTAAAATGTATCCAGTCAGAATCTGAATCAAACTTGCTTGATCTTTGCTTTAACCAATCGATTCTGAGAGGATTCTTCTCAACCAGTTTTCAACCTCTTGATTTTGCCCTGATTCAGTGTGTGTGAATTAATTCTGATTTAATTCAGAATTTTGGTGGGCTTTGGGCTCATTTCTCTTCATCTCCTTGAAGAATGGGCCTGCAAATAAAATTAGCATTTAATTAGGACAATGCAGGCTTTTATTCTAAAATAAGTATGGAAATATGATATTTAATATGCAACATTAGCGACTAATCACCTCCTATTACAGATGATGGCAACCTGTTAACGAGATAGCAAGCATATGCCAATACCTCAGCCCGAAAGTATTTTGATAAATCAGCATTGGATAACATGCATTGAACCTTCTCTAGTAAGGTCATGTTCATCCTTTCATTCACCCCATTTTGTTGCGGTGTTTTCCTTACTATGAAGTGCATTTCATACTCTCATCGTGGCATAGCTGTAGGAAAAGATAGCTTGTACACTCTCCTCCGTTGTCTGAATGGATATACCCAACATTGCCTAGAATTGTCATATATAAAGGACATAAAGTAGTGCTACCTCCAATCAATGTCATCTTGGTAGGTCCCCAAATATCAGTGTGAACATAATCCAGAATTCCCTTGGTGCAATGAGTTGCAGTGTCGAATTTCACCCTGGTTTTCTTTTCGATGACGTAATGTTCACAAAAATCTAATTTGCAGATTCTGACACTTTTCAATAGACTTTTCTTAGCAAGAACTTGCAAAGACTTTTTCCCCGTTGATCGGTCATGTATATTGCATATATATATTGTCACATTATCATGTTTTTTATCTAATAAATCTTATTAATAAGTTTTATTCTTCTTTGTTAAATATAGGCTCATTGCTAAAAGAAAGGGAAGAGAAACGAGCCCAAAAGCCCATCAAAATTCTGATTTAATTCAGAATTAATTCGAAATTAGAAGATCAGGGCAGATCAAGGCAGATCACAGAGGATAAAACTGGTTGAACATCGATTAAAATGGATCTTTACAAATAAATTAGTTAAAGCCAACAATCAAAGGCCGTTTTGACAAACCCAGGAGCTGTAATGAGAAAACCAGCAGAAGATATGGGGGAATCACCAAATCGGGAACCTCCACCAATTGGGTGTGGCCACCTGGCCACACCAGGGCCGCGAAAATGTGGCCCTAGCCGCATTTTCGTGGCATTGTTGGGGTTGTTGGGGGAGCGTTTGCTCCCTCAATCTTCCTACGACCTCTCCCGTCTGGTTTTTCCCAATAAATATCATTTTCAATAGAGAAGAAATGAGCGAAGACTCGAATTTGAATTCTTGTTCATTTTTAAGAGTTATAGGAGTATTTTTAGATAGTTCGGAGAAGTTGTATCTCTTCTTTATTTTTCAGTTTAGACCAGTAAAGAGAGAAGTGTGAAACTAAGTGTGTAATTCATCCTTGAAGTGACAATCAATGGAGATTTAACTTGCTTGTTTAACTCGACTCAATTCGGTATGTCTATGTTTAATTTTCATTTTCTTGTTTGTTTTCCTTTCATCATGAGTAGCTAAATCATTTTCTGGGCTCACAAATTAATCTCTTCTACCTCTTCTCTCTTGATGGATTTTTATGAAAGCAGTCTCTTGATTATAATAATGCCTAAAGTTAAACTTTGTTCTTGAAAGCTCATGAGGATGCTCTTCTTTTAAACTTGGACTTTCAAAGCACAAATATTTTCAAATCATTTTTATTCCATACTTGCTTCTTCGCGCTTGATGGTTTAACATTCTATTTTTAATGTTGTGTTAAGAAAGACCTTAAGATTTAATTCAAAATCATCTTATTTGTTTTATTTGAACATTGAAAGAAACTAAGGTTTTTGCCTATGAAAAAGTGATGCACCAAAATGTTCTTGAGAAAAGTAAGTAGTTGAGTAGAAGATTAGTGAGCCCGGATTTGTTTCCTATATTAAAACAACCAAACAATTTTTAACACTTTTTAAAGATCACCTTTTCCAAAGCTTCTCTAAGTTTCAATTTTTCTTTTAATCACTTCCCTTCTTTCCATTCTCTTTTCAACTAAAAGAAAAACACCAACTCCATTCTTTGTTACTTAACAAAAATATCAAAAAGCTTCAATCGCATTCCTCCTCGTGGACACGACCGTTAGCCCAAAGCTACACGGTAATTCTAATCACTCTCATTTTACAATCAATTTTCGGCGTCGTTGCCAGAGAGGGAACGGTGTAATTATTTTCTAACAAGTTTGGTGTCTTATTTCAGGGATGTCAAAATTTAGATTTAGCATTCAAGCTTTGCAGGAGAAGACTTGCTATTTTGTGCTCCTACTCTCGAAAGTAGGAAATAGAATTTCAAGAAATTGCATTGTAAAAGTTGAAATTTTTGTTGGACTACTAATTTTTTTTTTTGCAGGACATATTGCTGGCAAAAATAAAGTTTTTGTGTGTTATTATTCTTTCTATATCTGATATTCACAATCCATGTTTTAATCAACAGTAATCTGAGTGATTGTTAATTGCTTAAAAAACGTTTAGACTTGCATTCTAGGCATTTGTCTAATTACGTTTATTTTACAATTACTGTTGAAGATAGCTGGAAACAAGGTACGTATGCATAACATATAGTTTAGAAAACATTCTTGAGTGATATTTGCTTTTGAATGTTACTTTTCTATATCTTGCACACTTTGTACAATCAATTCTAAGGGCAAAACCCAAATCAAGATAAGGTGGGGAAGTCATTACCCTTCCTTAGCTCACAAACCATCTTCAAGCACGCACAACCTAAGCCTAAGTAAAATTTGATAGACGTTGGCCTTCGGGACATCTCGAGCTCACTAGGAGATTATCCTAAGGGGGAAGGTGTTAGAATTTGACTCCTGCCAAATCAGTGTTTAGGAAAGGGATTGAGGGGCGAAACCCCAAAGGCTGGTGGTTTAGCTTAATTAGGCCTGTCGCTTTTGCGCGGATACCTCCCACCAATCTTGTCCTGACCTGGCTGATTAGCTTGTGGTCAAAGTCTGCATTATACCTCCTGTGGACAATCAACCAGTTAGGAGTTGTCTAAGTCAAGGTTACCTTAGAACAGGCTTGGTTGTTTTCTCTTGTTGACCATTGGTGAACTTGTTTGTGATTGTGTTTGTGTATGCAAGTGTGGTCAAGAGACCCTAATTCATCTAGGTTAACTAGAAACACATCACCACCCAAGTTCGAACCAAGACCAGATTCGGTTATGGCTCAACCGACATCTTTGCAGGATAGGTTCTATCCCATTAGAACCTCACTTCCATCCTGCATCCAATTTTCATCGGTTGGTGAACACAACTTTGAGCTTAAGCCACAGTTCATCAATACACTCTCTAAGTTCCATGGCTTAGAGTCCGAAGATGCTTATTTCTTCATAAGAGAATTTGAGGAAGTATGCTTAATGATGAAAATCCCACACCTTGCAGATGATGCTATTAGGTTGAGATTTGTCCCAATTGCTCTTAAGGACTTAGCCAAGAAATGGCTCTACAGCTTAGCGTCCAGCTCTATCACATCCTGGGATGGTTTCATCAAGGTCTTCTTAAAGAAATTCTATCCAATCCATAAGACCGCTCTCGTTAGGAAAAATATCATACATTCAAGTAAGAACCTAGTGAACCGTTTTGGAGATACTTTGAATGCATCAAAGACCTCATTGTCTAATGTCCTCATCATGGAATAGAAAAATGGCGACAATGCCAAATTCTTTATGACGGTTTAGACTACTCAACCAAGACCCTCTTAGAAAGCATGTGCCAAGGGGGATTCTTGCAGAAGAATAAGAATGAAGGATGAGATTTATATGAGAATCTAGCTGAAAAGACTATCCAATGGGAACCAACTAGTGAAAGCTCTAGGAATTCAAACTCCATCTCTTCAAAATGAGGTCTCCATTCAATTGAATCATCCATAGCTAACAAGGCAAAGTTAGCTAACCTAGCGAGAAGATTGGAAGCTTTAGAAACTAAGGAACCAAGTCCAGTCAATCAAGTCAGCCCAAATCAAATTCTAACTCCGGACTGTACTTATTGTCAAGCCATGAATCATGTGTTTGAGGAGTGTCCTATTTTTCAAGCTCAACAACACTTTCTAGAACCAATGAATGTGGCCTTTTCAAAGCCGAACAATGATCCTTACGCACCAACGTACAATCCTGGCTGGAGAAATCATCCAAATTTCTCATGGAGCCAACACACCAATGACCACCCACCGTCGAACCATGCAAGCCACTTCTATCATCCCAATGATTCTTCCATCATCAACCCAACTTTTCAAATTACCCTCACAATTCTCCCAACAATTTTTCAAATTATCAACAAAACTTTCCCAACCAAGCTCCACCATCTTCCTTTCAGAATCCTCAGCTTGAAAGGAGAATGACTGACTTTAAAAGAAATATGGAAAGGTACATGAAGAACCAAGATTCCTTCATGCAAACAATACAGAGGCTAGAGGGTCAAATGAGCTAATTAGCCAATCCACAGAATAAGAGGCAAAAGGGTACCTTGCCCAGTCAACCAATTATAAATCCTAGGGATTCTCAACAAGCTCATTTGGCTGAGGATCAATCATTGAATCAATGTAATGTTGTTCATACATTGAGGTCGAAAAGAAAGTTGATAACCAAGTGTCAACACCATCCAATCCTAGTCAGCACAATCACACTCCAGCATCCACCTCATCTAGTCCCAATCCTTCCAAATCTGACGAATCTGAAATAGATAAGTCAACCAGTCAGGTGTACAAGCCTATAGCACCATTTCCTAATAGGCTAAAAAATAACAAGCAGAATCCACACATGGATAAAATAATTGAGATATTCAACCAAGTGAAGATAAATGTGCCACTCCTTGATGCCATCCAACAAGTCTCATCCTATTAAAAATTTCTTAAGGTCATGTGCACCAAGAAGAGAAAGACTAATGTACCCAAGAAAGTCTTCTTAGCCACTAATATTAGTGAGCTACTATCAGGTCTGATCCCTGTCAAGTATAACGATCCGGGTTGTCCCACCATTGACTTTACTATAGGACAAGCTGAGATTAGTCATGCACTTCTTGATTTGGGAGCAAGTATCAACCTGCTTCCATTCTTAATTTATCAATAACTCGGGTTGGGCGATCTTAGTCCAACTCGAGTCACAATCCAACTGGCTGACCGTTCTGTGAAAGTTCCAAAAGGGAAAATTAATGATGTCCTTATCCGGGTAGGGGAGTTTATCTACCCAGTTGATTTCATAGTTCTCGAGACAGGACCTGTGTCCAATCCTAGGGCTTAAACTCCTATTATCCTAGGGCGCTCATTCCTTACTACTGCTAATGCTATTATCAATTGTAGGAATGAGTCTATGAGATTAACCTTTGGGGACATGACTAGAGAAGTCAATGTCTTCAACCTAAAAAAACAACCTCGTAAGATAAGAGACCAAACATTTGAGGTAAACTTTGTTGAAAATAATTGTGATGAAGAAAGTGAAGGTATAGAGAATGAGTCTCTGTTTCTTAATGAATTATTTAAGATTGAATGTGATTATCTTAATGAGAAGGCATATGTCGGAGATCCTAATTTTAAAGTACCCTTTAAAAAAGAGAAATTTGATTTGAATATCTTCACTTTTATGAGCCAACCAATAATATATCACATGAGAATATAATTCAAGAACCTCCGATTGACATATTCTTTGAAAACCTCTTCGAAGAAGAACTCATGTGTTTGGATGAACAACTAGGGATATTTTGGTTAATTACACACCTCCAGGGGAAAGTTCTGACCTAAGTTTTAAGGAGATGTATGGAACTGAGTTAGAATTCCTAGGCATTCATAGTGAGGAAGTTCCAACTGAAAAGTGTGATGATGATAAATTTTTGAATAATGAATGTAGAAATATGAGGAAGACATACCTAAAGAAGATGAGACTGGGAAGGAAGAGAGCTAAAATGACAAAAAAATTAGCCTCCCCACTATGCCTTATAAAGAGGGCCCATTGGAATGATGGGAAGAGAGCTAGAGGGATGAGTCCGAAAAAGATCTAGGTGTGGGAGAAACATGATGTTGTACATATTTTTGTATAATATATGCACCTCTTTTACATTTCATTTCATGCATCTATACATTTCTTTCATATATTGGGGACAATGCATGAGATAAGTGTGGGGGAGGGCTCTAACATGACTAATATAACTAAAAAAAATGAGAAGAAAACAAGAAAATATATATATATTTAAAAAAAACTTTTTGAAAGGTAAGAACAATATTTTGATATATTTTTTGTAAGAAATTAAGTCAATTTTAAGGAATAGGAAAATCATAATTAGGATTTCTTACACTTAGTCAAAATAAGATGACTTGTTTTATTTTTAGGGTTAGGAAGAAAATTGATGAAAGTAATTTAGTCTTGATCTTTACCTTGATGAAATATGCACACTTTATGTACTTACACACTTAGGGTTAAAAAACAAAGACTCTTATGCCTTATGAAAGAAAAAATATATATATGTATATCTATGAAAAATAAACAAATCTAATTATTGATTAGCTAGGTGCTTTGGCCTAAGAAAGCCTTGGTATTTATGCAAAAGATAATTAGATAAGTTTGAATATATATATATATATATATATATATATATATATATATATATATATATATATATATATATATATATATATATATATATATATATATAAATCCTCAGATTAAGCTGAGTATTTGTGCCTCATGAAGCATAAGTATTCACGCCTAAAAAAGGTACATTTTATAAATAAAAACCCTTAGTTTCGTGGCCTTGTTTGCTCGAGTGTTTAAGTCCTTAGGGGTGTTTTCTTACTTGGTGCCCTAAGACTGTCCAGTTTAGGTGTCACCGACTAAAGGCTCGTTACATGGGCAGGTTAAAAAGCCTAATGGAATTAAGGAAAAAATACCACCAAAAATAAATATAAATAAGGCATAGGAGTTAATGTTAAAGAACCCTTAGTCAAACTTCACGGTCACGAAGGTGCATATAACTCAAGGTAAAACAATAGGCTAGATGAGAAATATAATTTGACTCCTTACTTTGATTGATGACATGTTTTTGAATAGAGACTAAGTTTAGGAATGAAAAATCTGATATTCCTATAACGTATAAATTACTTAAACTCTCACAAATATACTTCAAATATTTTCTCTTTTCAAAATGCTTTTCGAAAATACTAACATTTTTCTCTTTCTTTATGGATTTTGTGGGTGTAATCCTCTGAAAATCCTCACAAGACAAAACTCGTCCTCTAGGGGTAACATAGAGGTTTAACGACTTGTTGCACATGCTCAATGCAATCGAGTGACCTGCGAAAGTGGTCTAATAATTGTTTGATTTAGTTTGATGTTTTGCTCGAGGGCGAGCAAAAGATAAGTGTGGGGGTGTGATCGGTCACGTATATTACAAATATATTGTCACATTACCATGTTTTTTATCTAATAAATCCTATTAATATGTCTTATTCTTCTTTGTTAAATATAGGCCCATTGCTAAAAGAAAGGGAAGAGAAACGAGCCCAAAAATCCATCAAAATTCTGATTTAATTCAGAATTAATTCAAAATTAGAAGATCAGGGCAGATCAAGGCAGATCAGAGAGGATTAAACCAGTTGAACATCGGTTAAAATGAATCTTTACAAATTAATCAGTTAAAGCCAACAATCAAAAGCCGTTTTGACAAACCCGGGAGCTGAAACGAGAAAACCAGCAGAAGATATGGGGGAATCACCAAACCGGGAACCTCCACCAATTGGGTGTGGCCACCTGGCCACACAAGGGCCGTGGAAACGTGGCCCTAGCTGTGTTTCCACGGCATTGTTGGGGTTATTGGGGGAGCGTTTGCTCCCCTAATCTTCCTATGACCTCTCTCGTCTGGTTTTTCCCTATAAATATCATTTTTAACAGAGAAGAAAGAGCGAAGACTAGGATTAGAATTCTTGTTCATTTTTTAGTGTTTTAGGAGTATTGTTAGATAGTTTGGAGAAGTTGTTATCTCCTCTTTATTTTTCAGTTTAGACCAGCAAAGAGAGAAGAGTGAAACTAAGTGTGTAATTCATCCTTGAAGTGACAATCAATGGAGATTCAATTTGCTTGTTCAACTCGACTCAATTCGGTATGTCTATGTTTAATTTTCATTTTCTTGTTTGTTTTCCTTTCATCATGAGTAGCTAAATCATTTTCTAGGCTCACTAATTAATCTCTTCTACCTCCTCTCTCTTGATGGATTTTTATGGAAGCACTCTCTTGAATTATAATAATGCCTAAAGTTAAACTTTGTTCTTGAAAGCTCATGAGGATGCTCTTCTTTTAAACTTGGACTTTCAAAGCACAAATATTTTTAAATCGTTTTTATTCCATACTTTCTTCTTCGCGCTTGATGGTTTAACATTCTATTTTTAATGTTGTGTTAAGAAAGACCTTAAGATTTAATTCAAAATCATCTTATTTGTTTTACTTGAACATTAAAAGAAACTAAGGTTTTTGCCCATGAAAAAGTGATGCACCAAAATGTTCTTGAGTGAAGTAAGTAGTTGAGTAGAAGATTAGTGAGCCCAGATTTGTTTCCTATATTAAAACAATCAAATAATTTTCAACACTTCTTAAAGATCACCTTTTTCAAAGCCTTCTCTAAGTTTCAATTTTTCTTTTAATCACTTCCCTTCTTTCCATTCTCTTTTCAACTAAAAAGAAAAACACCAACTCCATTCTTTGTTACTTAACAAAATCACCGAAAAGCTTCTATAGCATTCCTCCTCGTGGACACGACCCGTTAGCCCAAGGCTACACGGTAATTCTTATCACTCACATTTTACAATCACCCGTATGCCTGAGTTTCATATGCCAAAACCGGATGCAATCATCATTTGATTTTGTAGAAGTCGTCACTTGCCCTGTAACCGTCCTACCCTTCAAGTAGTAAATGTTATTATATTGGACGCACTTCAAAACAACCATCGAGCCTTACTCATCTTGAGAACACCACCTCCAATAGATACTTCAAGACCCAATGCTTCCAAGGTACCAACAGAGATAAGATTCCTTTTCCGTATAGGCACATACCTCACTTCCTTCAATTCCCGTACCATCCCATCAAACATCTTGATATGGACCATACCTATCCCTTCTATGTTACATGGACTATCATCACCCGTGATAATAGAGCATCCATCTGAAAAACACCTAGAGGGGGGGGTGAATAGGTGTAAGTGCTAATCAAGAAATAAATGCAAAACTATGTGCGCTAAATGCGGAAGCTAATGCAAATCTTGCAACACACTTAGTATAATCAACAAGTGTAGCCGAATTTCCCGTGAAGGGCTCTGGACTAACTCCTCTTGATTCCCCTTGAATGGGTTGAGGTGCTATGTGAAGCTCTTGTTGATTAGGTACAAGTGAGGCACAAACAAACAACCAAGCATATAGATGATATAGCAATATGAATTATGCAAGGCACAAATGCAAGCAATATATGATATGAATGATATGACAATAAGAATGATGCTTTGCACAAATGTAAAGAAAGAGAGTTTAGAGACAAGTGGATCAAACGCAAAGTCCAAGATATGTTTCGAGGTTCGAGCACCTTGCTCTACATCCCCGCCTACACCACCGTGTAGGATTTCCAATCCACTATCTCCCACCGAGGGAACCTCTACCGAAGAGGATTTGTTACAACACTTAGGAGTACCAAACTCCTCTCTCAAACAACCTCCTCACAACCGAGGGGTAGGCCCGTAGCCAATACAACAACCAACACCTCTACTGAAGAGGGTTTACAACCAAACTCCACCTCTCACTAGAGGGAGCAAACCAATCACCCGATCACCTCTACCTAAGAGGGATACACAAAGAATAAGGGTGTTTACAACAAGTGGTTCCAAAGACCACAAACTCAATCTCTCTTTCTTTTTCTCTTTTCTTTTCCACAAAAACAAGATCCTAAATAGATTAGGATAGTATGATAACTCAAGTGTGGAAAACTAGGTGTTTGGAAAACAAGTAACAAAGAAAAACACTTGGGAAAATTCTTGCAAAAGATATAGAATGAAAACCAAGACAAATCTCCCAAAATATTCTTTTCTTTGATTTTTCCAAAAACCTAAAAAACAAATAAAGGTTGAAAGATTAAAGCCCCAAACACTTTTGAAAACTTGTTTTAAAACACTTTAGAAACCAGAAATTTTTCTCCTTGAAAACCTTGGCCAAAATCCCAAAGAGTTGGGGTTTATATAGGCAAAAATAGAAACTAGCCGTTAGAGCTGAGCTGGCAGCTCTGACAGGAAACGGTCGACCGGCCCGGTCGACCGCCAACGGTCAGAAATATGACCGTTGGGCAACTGCGGTCGACCGGCCCGGTCGACCCAGAAAAACAGAGAGCAGAGCTCTCATCCCGGTCGACCGGCCCGGTCGACCGTCTCAGGGACTCCAAACGTGCACAGATCTGTGCACGTCCGGTCGACCGGCCCGGTCGACCGGACATCAGCCAAGTCGACTAATAACCTGGCTTAGTCGACTGGTTGAGTCCTGGACCTGAAAACTGGGTTTGAAAACTTGGGAAAAATATTTTATAAAAATCTTTTAATACTTCTAAAAATCACCAAAAATATTTTTATCATTTTATATTCAAACACAAACAAGTGATAAAAATTTCAAGACATATATCAATTATATCAATTCATTTTTGAGTCTTGCAAATTATATCAAAAACGAAACTTGTATTTTTGTCAAACTTGATTTTTCCAAAACATGAATAGGATAGTCAAAATAAGTTTGTCTAGCAACTTTAAAGCATGTATGTATATCTAGAACATATCTAATATATATAGAAATAAAGTAAACTTGTTTTGATCTACTATTCATGAAAACCAAATCCAAAACATAAAAACGTGTGTGTTTGTGCACTTGAGCATATCAACTATACTAAGCTTTACAAATGGATCTAAAACACACTATCTAAACTATGGATACCTAAGTCTTCGTGTCATCAAGAAGACTTGCTCCAAAACTCCATCCATGGGCTAGGCAAAGTGTGATCTTTAAGCTTGAGCCCTGGAATCACTTGTGAGAGCTTCCAAACACCTTGTTGAAGCTAATCACCAACTAATATCTTGGTTAATGATCTGAAACTTAAACAACACAAGATAATTAGTAAACATAACTACATGAGTTAATCATCATCAAAACTAGGGTTGAAGGCCTTTGGGCCAACAATCTCCCCCTTTTTGATGATGACAAAACTCATGGAGTTATATATGCATGGATTAAAGTAAAGCTTCAAAGAAGCTCCCCCTTAACTCATGCATAACAAATGAATAAATAAATATGCAATGAAGCTTATGATTCTAAACAAGAGACATACATATTTTTCATATCTTATTGTTTATTTGGTTATGCGTGAACTCAATATATGCAAAAACATAAAGAAGCATATATAAACTCTAGATACCAATAAACAAATAAAATCTTTCTAGATGCTCTAGATACCAATTAACAAATAAACATTTTCTAGATACCAATTAACATACATTAAACTATATTAAACTTAATATATGTAAAAACAAATATGCATATATAAAACTCACCAAATCTTTCTCCCCCTTTTTGTCAATCATCAACAAAGGGGTAAACAATCAAAACAATACAAACAATGGTCTCCCCCTTTTTGTCTAAAATAAAAACAAGGTCAATAAGGGGTGACTGCAAACATGATATCAATTAAAAATATGTCAATGAAGCATCTTGATACCAAATAAAAATAAACAAAGATTAATAAATGTTATATGCTATATACATTCATGAAGAGGAAGACGCTAAGTTAGCTTCCCTACACATATGCATTACATGAAAGAGGGATGTTAAGCCCTAATTCACATAACACACATTATGTAATGAATAAGAGGAGATGTGAAGCTCCCCCTACACACGTATACCACATAAAGAAAAGATGTTAAGCTTTTCAATACACAATACACTCAACATGAATCTATATGTGGGAGAGATGTTAAGCTCTCCTTGCATATAAGAAATATAAATCAAAACTTTTGTATTTTACTTTAAACAAAATTTTTGGATACCAATTGAAAAAACAATTTTTAGATACCAATTCAAATTAGACATAATAATTTTGAATGTCTAAACACAAATTTTGACACCAATTGTAAATGTTTTACCAATAGAAAAGATTTTACATAAAAACATTGATACCAATTGTAAGAATTATTTATTTTAAACATATGATACCAAATTCTAATTTTCAATCATAAAGTATGGGAGTACAAATACCAATTGAAAGACAAAATCAAATTTTCTCCCCCTTTATGGAATACAAACTAAAATCATGCATAGTCTTGATACCAATTTGAAAGTAGTCAATTGAAACAAAATTGAAACTCAAGCACTAGCATAAACACAAACATATATATATGTATAAAAAATAGATACCAATAGAAATTGATATACTTGGAATTGAAATTATACATACATACAAAACATATATGAGTATACAAGAAGATCAAAGTGATACCAATTGAAAGAGTTCAATGATACCAATTGACATAACAATAAGTTCAAGTGTATACATCATATTACTATACCTCCCAATCAAGGTTTAAGTTTTAAATGATTTTCATTTTAAAGCATACATGAACATGATCTCCCATCCATCCTCCCATAGATGGTAGGGGTTTTCAAAAATAGATTTGAAAAATAAGCTTAGTTTGAAAAAAATTTTGGTAGAATTTTTTTTTTTAATTACCATATGAGGAATACCGTAACTAGTTAAAGTGAAAGTTTTGTTAACTAGTACGAAATCCTTCAAGTAAGGAATAAAACAAAATAATTTTCATAAAACACATGTAAATCACATAGTACTTGAAAACACTCAATATTCAATAAGGTCCATACATGCTCATGAAAAACATACTCATGAGAAATATTTTTAAAGATGATGAGTGTACAAGAAATGTGTGACATGGCATTATGAATTTTCCAATTAGGCTCAATTATTCCTTTAAAACATTGAAAACATGAAAACATAAAAATCATCTAAACTATTTAATCTTCAAGGCATACGTATGTCTTATATAAACTAAAGTATACATACATATCAAAAATTCAAACGAGTCCACAAAATATATGCATTAAGGCACGTGGCTCAAAAGGATAAACATGTATATCTAAAAGTTTGGACAAGATAGACATATACATGAAGTTAAATAATTAAACACAAAACTAAATCCTCATCAAAAACACATTTCATTTCAAGGTATATGTATGAATTGTCAACACAATAAATATACATACATATCCCTAAACACAATTGAGTCCATATATATAGATTTGCATGAAGGGCAAATGACTCAAAGGGTATACATGTATATCTTAAAGTTTAGTAATACAAACATATACATGAGGTGAAACACACAATCATAAAACAAATTCAAAAATGAGAATACAAGTTTAAAATGTATGAATCATCAAAACTAGATTATACTATCACATCTAATGGGAACAAATAAGCAATCAAGCCCAACATATATAGATTTATTTGTGGCCCACTATATGCACAAGTATATACCTAGTCTTAATGAAAACTAACACTTAAACAAATATTCAAGACATGAAGCATCAAAACACAATATAAAAATCATCATGATAAAACTAAAACATGATTACTATGTAAATTCACATGTATTAGATTCATGATGTACATTATAGCTTAAACAAAAGTGAGAACACTAAGTATGGGATCATATAAGCATGTGTGTCTCAAATACTATACATGTATGCCAAGGATCTAATAAACATGGAATGAACATACTAATCCATAGACATCAAAAACATGCTATAAACAATGAAATGGAAAGCATGTAAACATAATAAATGGGAGTAAAGGATTGTTACCAAAACCGAAGAAGCAACTTTCCTTGTCTCCAAAACATGGTGGTCTTCTCCACCAAATCTTCCCTTGAAAGTGATGCATCCAATTGATTTCCTTTAAGTACGGAACGCATCCACTCCAAGGTGTCATCACTCTCACGTCATGTGAGAGCCCACACCTACATCAAAAACTTTAGGGGTGGTCTTTGGTACCCATACTCTTTTGGGTCCATGGGGGTTAGTCCCTTCTCTAACCCAAACAAAATTCTTTGCTAAATTATCAACATGTATTCTATCATAGCAAAATTTAGCAAGGTGGCCCTTACGTCCACAATGTGTACAAGTGTACACATGAGCATACTTGTGATGGGTGTGTCCGTGTGGAGCATGTGTATGCCGTGGAGGGTGTGCATGCATAAAAGTTGGAACTTGTTTCTTTCGAACCAAGGTTTCCAAGCGTGTGTGGTTCATGGCACATTGGCTCATAGTGGAGCCCAAACAATCTACTCTCTTCTTTAACATACAAATATCATCATTGATTCTAGAAGAAGAGGTACATGCATTAGGTAGACTAGATGAAGAAGCTACACTAGCATGGCAAACATGTGCATCAATTTTATTTTGCAAAACAATATTTTTATCTAAACAAACATTCAACTCATTTGAAATAGAAATGATTTTATTTTTCAAATCAACATTCTCTTTTAAAACAAAATCAACTTTTGAAGACAAATTTTCATTTTTCTTCAAAAGAGCATGGCAATTATTTTTAGATTTTAAAAATTCATTTTTTTAAGTGCAAGTTCTAATTGAGATCTCAATGAATCCCTTTCATTATAGACCTCAAGCTTCTCTTGCAAAACATTGTTAAGTCTAGCATGCAAACTCTTATTTTCTTGTTCAATTCCTAGACTTTTCTTTTTCAACAAATTATATTTTTCTATTAATTTTTCACACACAATAGAAAGTTCTTCATTCAAAGTATGGGGATCAATATTATCATCACATGAAGAACTAGCACTATCATCACAATCTAAGTGGGGTTCCGAATGTACCTCAAGGGAGTCATTCCCTTGGACCATGAAGCATTGAGAATCGGATTCTCCACTAGATTCCTCCTCCGGTTGATTTGGCACTTGAAGCTTGGAGGTGGTGGTTGTTGTCAACTTGTTCCACACTACAAAAGGGGAATCAAGGTTAGAAACACGCATAAGATAATCTTTAGGCAATGTGCTTCTAATGGCCTCTAGGGCTTGTGCATTGGCCCCTATATGATTGCTATCACTAAGGAAGGATTCCTTGGTAATGGCAAGGTAAACTTTATGACCTAGGGTTTGTAAATAAACAGTCATCCTAATCTTCCAAACATGAATGTTGGAAGGGTCAAACATAGGTGGGGTCATGAAGGTCATGGTAAACTATATGTGTGCAAACAAGCAAATGCAAACAAAAGATTAGCAAGCAAATGGATCTCACTCCTAGGATGTTAAGCCTAAGTATCAGGAGCACTGGCTCTGATACCAATTGAAAAACACCTAGAGGGGGGGTGAATAGGTGTAAGTGCTAATCAAGAAATAAATGCAAAACTATGTGCGCTAAATGCGGAAGCTAATGCAAATCTTGCAACACACTTAGTACAATCAACAAGTGTAGCCGAATTCCCCGTGAAGGGCTCTGGACTAACTCCTCTTGATTCCCCTTGAATGGGTTGAGGTGCTATGTGAAGCTCTTGTTGATTAGGTACAAGTGAGGCACACACAAACAACCAAGCATATAGATGATATAGCAATATGAATTATGCAAGGCACAAATGCAAGCAATATATGATATGAATGATATGACAATAAGAATGATGCTTTGCACAAATGTAAAGAGAGAGAGTTTAGAGACAAGTGGATCAAACGCAAAGTCCAAGATATGTTTCGAGGTTCGAGCACCTTGCTCTACATTCCCGCCTACACCACCGTGTAGGATTTCCAATCCACTATCTCCCACCGAGGGAACCTCTACCGAAGAGGATTTGTTACAACACTTAGGAGTACCAAACTCCTCTCTCAAACAACCTCCTCACAACCGAGGGGTAGGCCCGTAGCCAATACAACAACCAACACCTCTACCGAAGAGGGTTTACAACCAAACTCCACCTCTCACTAGAGGGAGCAAACCAATCACCCGATCACCTCTACCTAAGAGGGATACACAAAGAATAAGGGTGTTTACAACAAGTGGTTCCAAAGACCACAAACTCAATCTCTCTTTCTTTTTCTCTTTTCTTTTCCACAAAAACAAGATCCTAAATAGATTAGGATAGTATGATAGCTCAAGTGTGGAAAACTAGGTGTTTGGAAAACAAGTAACAAAGAAAAACACTTGGGAAAATTCTTGCAAAAGATATAGAATGAAAACCAAGACAAATCTCTCAAAATATTCTTTTCTTTGATTTTTCCAAAAACCTAAAAAACAAATAAAGGTTGAAAGATTAAAGCCCCAAACACTTTTGCAAACTTGTTTTAAACACTTTAGAAACCAGAAATTTTTCTCCTTGAAAACCTTGGCCAAAATCCCAAAGAGTTGGGGTTTATATAGGCCAAAACAGAAACTAGCCATTAGAGCTGAGCTGGCAGCTCTGACAGGCAACGGTCGACCGGCCCGGTCGACCGCCAACGGTCAGAAATATGACCGTTGGGCAACTGCGGTCGACCAGCCCGGTCGACCCAGAAAAACAGAGAGCAGAGCTCTCATCCCGGTCGACCGGCCCGGTCGACCGTCTCAGGGACTCCAAACGTGCACAGATCTGTGCACGTCCGGTCGACCGGCCCGGTCGACCGGACATCAGCCAAGTCGACTAATAACCTGGCTTAGTTGACTGGTTGAGTCCTGGACCTGAAAACTGGGTTTGAAAACTTGGGAAAAATATTTTATAAAAATCTTTTAATACTTCTAAAAATCACCAAAAATATTTTTATCATTTTATATTCAAACACAAACAAGTGATAAAAATTTCAAGACATATATCAATTATATCAATTCATTTTTGAGTCTTGCAAATTTTATCAAAAACAAAACTTGTATTTTTGTCAAACTTGATTTTTCCAAAACATGAATAGGATAGTCAAAATAAGTTTGTCTAGCAACTTTAAAGCATGTATGTATATCTAGAACATATCTAATATACATAGAAATAAAATAAACTTGTTTTGATCTACTATTCATGAAAACCAAATCCAAAACATAAAAACGTGTGTGTTTGTGCACTTGAGCATATCAACTATACTAAGCTTTACAAATGGATCTAAAACACACTATCTAAACTATGGATACCTAAGTCTTCGTGTCATCAAGAAGACTTGCTCCAAAACTCCATCCATGGGCTAGGCAAAGTGTGATCTTGAAGCTTGAGCCCTGGAATCACTTGTGAGAGCTTCCAAACACCTTGTTGAAGCTAATCACCAACTAATATCTTGGTTAATGATCTGAAACTTAAACAACACAAGATAATTAGTAAACATAACTACATGAGTTAATCATCATCAAAACTAGGGTGGAAGGCCTTTGGGCCAACACCATCTAGCTTCTCAAAACTAGAAAATCAATCCCTGTTGGGACACACATAATAGGTAGCTCCTGTATTATTCACTCAGAATCTCATGAGTAACTAGTAGTAGGAGTAGTGACAGAGAACGAGAGTACCGTTGAGTTAGAGTCTGATCCACCTGCCTGTGAGGTACTACTCGATTGGGTATTAATCACCCTTACAAGATTTGCCTCGGTCTTTAACTCCTTATTCTTATTTTTGATCCGTGGATAGTCAATTTGTTGGCCCAAAGGCCATTAACTCTAGTTTTGATGATAACAAATATATGTAGTTATGTTTTTAACAATTTCGTTCAGCAAAGTTTCATGTTAATTCTTTATTGCATTTTGGCTCCATCACAAGACTCACACGTTTGGAAGCCATGAACATGTTGATCCCAGAGCCTAAGCATATAGACGAGCTTATGGATCAAGATTGCAAGAGTAGATGATATAAAGAGTTGTATTTTTACTTTTTGCATTTTAGATAGGATTTATAGTCGTTTGTTAAAACTAAGATGATATAGGTTGATAGCTCTTTTGGGATTGACAGACACATATCTCTCATAATCCTGTAGTGTTTTAAAAAGAGTTCAAAAAATTCTCTTTATCATTTTCATAATCAAGTTTCAGAAAAACGAGTTTCGGAAAAATCGATTTTCGAATTAGAAAAGTGTTTTTACAAAATATTGTTCTAACTTGTTTTGTGTTGATCCATGATCACACACTGGTTCTATCAAGTCCATAGAACTTTATTGTGTGTTTAAAAACAAAGTTTATTTTTGTTGAAAAAAGATTGCTTTCAAAAGATCTTCAAAACTTGCTTTTGGCCCTTTGCGGGTCGATCGACCGATCGACCGTAGTCAGAGCAGAATTGATCTATCGGTTGACCAAGCGATTGACCGACATGCACCAAGTGCATTATGTGCACTTCGGTCGACCATGCGGTCGACCTACTGCAAGAGCTTTGCCTTCGGTTGGACCCGGTCAACTGACATAGAGCTTTGCTCTCTGGTTGGAAAAAACGGTCGACTGACCAATCGACCGCTATCCCCAACGGTCGAAAATTCGACCGCTGGCGGTCGATCGGCCGGTCGACTGACAGAAGGATTTCCTTCTGATTTTTTTCCCGATGGTTATTTTTCTTTTTGTCCTTTTCTGGGTCTTTTCCCAATGACTCTTTTGGGTTTTCTCCTCTTATTTTCATTCCCTATAAATAGTGGGACTGTAGAAAAATCCATTAACAAGTTTGAACAAGTTTTTATAAGTTTACAACAATATTTAATCAAGTTTTAGTCTTTCTTAAAAGATTTTCTTTTTAGCCAAAATTTCACATTCTTGATATTTATCTTGAGCCTTCTCACTACATATTTACAAGCTATTTTCACTTCATAATCTCAAAGAGTTTCACCTCCTCATCTTGGATATAGAATTGTGCATATGAGCCTTTTGTGATCACGAGAAGATCACCGATTTCCTTCTATTATGAAGTTGTAGAAGTTGTGGCCTCAAGTGTACTAGTGAGCTCCGTTGTTGGAGTTGCGGCACCACGAGAGAGGACTTGTGAGTCCATTGAGTTTAGCGGTTGACGACTTAGTGAGATTGGTCATAGTGAAAATCTTTCATAGTGTTGAAGGTGAGGACGTAGAGAAGTAACTCGAACCTCAGAACATATCATCGTGTTTGTGATTGCTTACTCTTTTTCTCTTCACTCTACTCTCTTTACTTACTTGCACACTTATATTGTTTACCAATTTCCAAGTATTTCTTCTGATGTGATTAGTATTTGCTAAGTTGCTAGCAAGTAAATTTTAATTCTGCATTATTTGTCATTTAGTATAGCCATCACCTATTCACCCTCTTCTAGGTGATTTACAATTGGTATCAGAGCCTAACCCTAGTTTTGATTTAACTGATCGGAGCAGAACTAGCACTTTAAAATGTGTGTTTTATGAAATTAGTGAAATTATATATGTGTGCTAATTTTCCTTCGATACTTCCGTTATAGTATTGGCTCAACGGGTCGAATCCACAGGGACGGTAAGCGATAGAAGCATTAATAGTCTGTTCACGTGTTATGTTAACAATTCCTTCTTTGTTAAAAGAATAAGAAAATGATAAAGTAAAGAAAAGAAATCTGAAAGTGATAGGTGGAGAAGGCGATGAAAATAGAAATGTGAAAATAATAGAGAAATGGCTTTGAAAACTAAAAGTAGACGAAACAAAGATGAACTAAGAAGTTGGTGAAAACAATGAAGAAAATGACAAAAGAGTTTGAAATTGATTTTTAAAATAAGATAAAAGAAAACTCACGGCTACTGCCTACTAATTGCTCCACTAGCCATGCTAACCTCTTAGTGATAATTGCCTCACATGGATCCTTGGCCATCACTAGTCCTTGGCTTCAAGAGACGATACAAAGTATGGCTCATAAGATTGTTCTTCTATATTTAAACAACACATCCATACCACACCACAAGTTGCAAACTACTATTAGATCATCAAAATCGGTTAGAGGTGAGCATAAAACAAAAAGACATAGCAAGTTAGCAAGTTAGTGGGTTAGATGTTAGAAATGTTAGAATGTTAGAATCCATCATCATGAGCCATCAATGGCTCTTGCAAGAGCAAGGCCTTGAAGAAGTTATTAGATTCATGTGGATTATCACATAAGTGGTTAGATGGTTAGTGATTAGTAGTTAGATTGTCATAAAAAGAAAATTTAGCTAAGCATCATGTAGGAGATGGAGAAGAAATCAATAGAGAAGAAAAGAGACACCTTTACATAAATTGTCACCATCTATTACATCAATTTCTCTCTCTCTCTCTCTCCCCCTCCGAATCTCTCAGCCCTAATACATGATCTAAAAATGAGATGGAAATACAAAAGAAAAGAAAAGAAGAACACTTTCACTAACCTACACTAAAAGAGAGAAAACCTAGCCTATTTCTCTATCTGCTTGCATTCCCGGCCTCTGCAGGGGTATATATAGGCAAAAAGGGCTTCTAGAAGACGAGACGAGATCACACGTCAAAAATTGACGCATAGCTCTCCTATAGGGCCGCAAAAACGCGGCCATAGCCGCGTTTTCGCGATCAAACCAGGGACTTAGGTCCCTGGTTTTGCCGAACATATTCGCCTCGCTTCGGAGACCTTCCAGATGTACTCAGATTCGGTTATTTTCGTCCGGATATTTGTTTGACATGCGCAAGGGTCTAAGTTCAATGCATCTTCTAAAAGCTCCCATACTTGGCCTCCAAAAAATCCAGATCTAATTACCCGAAAATGAGTTTAATTCGGCTCTTATACCCTTTTACCTTCCTTGTCTTGATTATCTGCAAGAGAGACCAAAACACTGTTTAGACCGACATTTTATTCATAAATCAGTAGGAAAAAGTAATATAATAATGCAGAACTCTAGACTAATCACACCCCAACACATATCTTTTGCTCGTCCCGAGCAAAACAAGAAAAAAAAAACTATACTATAAATGTTATTACACCACTTTCGCAGGTGACGCGATTGCACTGAGCGTGTACAACAAGCCGTTAAACCTCTAAGTTTCACCTAGAGAAGGAGTTTTGTCTCCTGAGGGTTTTCAGCGGATTGCACCCATAAAATCCATAAAGAAAGAAGATAAATGTTAGTATTTTGAAAACACATTTTGAAAAAGAGACAAGTTTACGAAATATTTTTGCAAAATTATAAGCGATCTAAGGTCATAAGTCCACTAAAAATTATTCTTTCTTAAATTTAATCTATATGCAAGATCTTGTCTTCAATTAAGGTAAGAATTCAAAATTAGATTGAATATTTTATCCTTCATAAAATCTAGATAATCTACACTTTGTGGTAGTGAAAATTTCTGAGATTTCAAGTCTAACTATCAAGCCATTTATTGATATATATATATATATATATATATATATATATATATATATATATATATATATATATATATAATATATATATATATATATATATATATATATATATATATATATTTCTTTTTCTTTTTCTTTTTTTCTTTCCCTTAGTTTTCTTAGACTTTTTAGTTCACCCGGGTAGTGAGCCTTTAACAGATGACTCCCAGACCGGACGGTCTTAGGGCACCAGATGAGAAAACATCCCTTGGGTTTAAGGACTCGAGTAAATAAGGCCACAAAACTAAGAGGGATTATTTGTTCCTTATTACCATCTTTATGCATGAATAATCATGCTTCTTGAAGCATAGATATCTAGCTTAATAAGTTATATATTTTTCTTCATATATAATATATATATATTTTATTTTTATTTATTTTTACTTTATGGCATTTTAGGTCTTTGTTTCTATCCCAAAAAATGTGTTTGTGTGAAGTGCAAACTATCTAAGGAAAAAAAATTCAAGATAAAATTATCTCCCCAATCTTTTATACTTAACCTATAATTTTAAACAAAATATATTATTTCAACTAGGTTTAAGATGTCATAATTAAGGCTTCCTTAATTTCTAAGATCATCTTAATTTTCTTAAAAATAAATCAAAATTTTATCTCTTGTTTCAAAAAGTTTTTAAAGAAAAAGAAAAATCCTATACAAAAGGGAAGTTTCTAAAAGTACCCTAAAAGAAGTGAAAAAGAAAGAAAATCTAAAAAAATTCTATGTTAGTAAACCCTCCCCCACACTTATCTCATGCATTGTCCTCAATGCATCGTGAATTTATGTATGCATGAAACAAATAGAGAGGGAAGAAAAATCACCTCAAGGTGGTGGTTCCGGTGGCGGTCTGATTGGTCCGCAAAATACGGCCTAATCCATTTGTGTGGAGTTCAGAGGAATCCACCATAGACCTCTATAATACAACCCATTATTATGATGTATATATGAATGATTTTTATTAAGAATTTTACCCTATCTAATTTTCAAATTTTAATAATAATTTCAGAGTCAATTTTATCAACACCCTTGTTCCAAAATGGAGTGTGAAAAGATGGAATGATTGATTTGGACTCAGGAAGTACAGGAACTAATACTGTCTCAGGGAAGTGACTGAAATCAAGTAAAGGTTCTGGAGTCAGAATTGGTTCAGGAAGTGGGTCCAAGTCAAGAAATTGAAATTCAAATCCATATTCATTCCCCCACAATGGAATGTGACTTTCTAAGATAGGTGATTCAAGTTCAAGAATGACAGGTATGGGGACCAAAACTGACTTTAAAATGTTGCTCAAGTTAGGTAACAAAATAGGAGTCAATATTGATTCAGGAATTTAAACTAGATCACAAATTTGAGGATCGAAGTTACCCTCCTTATTGAGTTCAATTTCATAAAAATGAGAACTTGCCAATTTGTCAATGGGACTTTCAAAAGTATGAAATTGGTCAAGTTCAATATGATGATCATAAAAGATTGGTAATTCAATTTCACGATGGATAGGCACAGGATCCAATACTGACTTTAGGAAAGGCCTAAAATCAGGTAAAAATACCTCAGTCATTTTGAATCAAGAAGTGAAATTGAATTACCAAGTTGAGATTCAGGATCATATTCATGCTCAGGCTCAATCTCAGGAAAAGGATAACTTGCCAACATGTCAATGTAGTTCTCAAGAATTTGATGTTGGTCAACTTCAAATGGATGTGCTGAAATTGAATCTTGGTTTCCAAAATAACATGAGTCCTGGGTTATATTAATAGAGTTAGAGATATCTGAATTGGTCAAAGGTTGATAAGATAGAGTTTCCTCATTCCAAAATAACATGTGTTTCCAACCTATTGATAGACTCGGCAAAAATTTTTTGAAATTATAGTGCGGACTCCGCAAGATTTCTATACTCTTTTCTAGATATAATGTTTCTTCAAGTGGATGCTCTAGAAAGGTAGTATGGGAATCTTGGTTTCCAAAACAACAAGAGTCCTGGGTCAAATCGATAGAGTTAGAGATATCTGGATTGGTCAAAGGTTGATAAGAGGGAGTTTCCTCATTCCTATAAATGTTGACCAGTTGACTCAATTGTGTTTCCAACCGATCGATAGACTGTGAAGAAGATTTTTGAAATTGTAGCGCGGACTCCTACAAGATTTCTATACTCTTTTCTAGATATGATTTTTCTTCAAGTGGATGTTTCAGAAAGGGAGTGTAGGAATCTTGGTTTTGGAAAGATTGTGAAGATTGTGAGTCCAACAAGTTTTGAGATTGAAGTTCAGACTCACGAAAGCACTCCATACTCGTTTGTAGTGTAGATGGTTAGTTATTTTGAATAGGTGAAACTGAGTATGAATCATGAAAATATTTTGGAATTGGTGAATTGAACTTCTTTTATTGGGACTCAAGCATGGCTTGTACGGCTTCTATACTTTTTTCTAACTTAGATTTTTTTTCAATTGGTGGTTCAAGAAAAGGAATATAGGAAGTAAAATTGGGGAATGAATATTGTGAAAATTGTGAACAAGGTGGACACGGTGGACAAGGAGGTTGAAAATTTGACTCGGGGGATGTGAATCCCCATTGACTCTGTAAAGAGTTGAAATTATTTTAAAAATTATGGTCATAAGATTGGGAGTATGGGTTGTATTGATTCGGATAAGTCCAACCCGGTGTATTTGGTTGGTTCATATTGTAAAAAGCCAAGTTGAAATTATCTAAATCAAATGGGGTCAGTGCGAAATATAGATTCATATTAAGATTGAAAAAATTGTTGTTGTTGAATTCCATTTCACAAATAATCACAAACAAAAAAGAAAAATGAAACAACAAACAAAAAGAAAGAAAAAAAAATCAAAACCAAGCCTATATTAGGGTTGACCTAGACCTAGATGACTCCTAACTGGTTGATTACCCGGGGGAGGTTATTGTATGAATCCGACCACAAGCTAATCGGCTAGGTTGGGGCAAAATACGGTGGGAGGTATCCATATGTAAGTAACGGGCCTTAATTACACCAAACCACGGTATCTTCGAGGCGTAACCTCTTAATCCCAACCTTAGACATCGATTTCACAAGAGTATGATTCAAACAAGTTTCACCTTCGGTCAATCTCTTAATGAGTCTGAGATGTCCCTAGGGGCCAACGTCTATTAATTTTTATTAGGGCTTGGGTTGTGTGAGTGGGGAGGTGATTTTTGGGCTAAGGAAGGGTGATGAAATCCCCACCTTATCTTGTATTCGGTTATGCCCTTAAGTCCAATTCGTGCAAGTGGCGATATAGACAAGAATATAAAACAAAGTGAGTAAATCACCCACGTATTTGTCCTATACCATATGCAATGCCATATGTATACCTCAATCCAAATCACAAAACAGAACAAAATACAGTATATTAGAATTGAATTTACACGTGCCTAAATGCAAATGTCTAAACCATTTTAAGAACGTCCAAAATACCGTATTTTAGTTCTTTAGTTTATTGCAATATTTTCAGGCAATCAAAGAAGGAAAGCAATAGTACAGTCAACTAGTTATTACAGTGAACACAGCCCAGCACAGCAAGATACACAATTATCACAAAATTGTCGTGTATCCGCAACAAAAGTTGATTTTTTGCGGCTTTTCTTTAGAAGCTGGGTCCCTGCTTTCTAGAGCAGGGAGATGCAAAGCTAGTGTTTGTTCTGTAATGTTAAGCTCCTGTAAAGATTGTCCTGCACACCAAAACAGAGAAGAAAATGTTAATAAAAACGTGAAATCAAAACCATTCCCATCCCCGGCAACGACGCCAAAAATTTGATCGGAGTTGAACCAGCACTTTAAAATGTGTGTTTTATGAAATTAGTGAAATTATATATATGTGCTAATGTTTCCTCGATACTTCCGTTATAGCATTAGCTCAACGGGTAGAATCCACAGGGACGGGAGACGATAGAAGAATTAAAGTCCGTTGACGTGTTATGTTAACAATTCCTTCTTTGTTAAAAGAATGAGAAAATGATAAAGAAAAGAAAAGAAATCTAAAAGTGATAGGTGGAGAAGGCGATTAAAATAGAAATGTGAAAATAATAGAGAAATGGCTTTGAAAACTAAAAGAAGATGAAACAAAGATGAACTTAGAAGTTGGTGAAAACAATAAAGAAAATGATAAAAGAGTTTGAAATTGATTTTTAAAATAAGATAAAAGAAAACTCATGGCTACAAACTACTAATTGCTTCACTAGCCATGCTAACCTCTTAGTGATAGTTGCCTCACATGGATCCTTGGCCATCACTAATCCTTACCTTCAAGAGACGATACAAAACATGGCTCATAAGATTGTTCTTCTACATTCAAACAACACATCCATACCACACCACAAGTTGCAAACTACTATTAGATCATCAAAACTGGTTAGAGGTGAGCATAAAATAAAGAAGACATTGTAAGTTAGCAAGTTAGTGAGCTAGATGTTAGAAATGTTAAAATGTTAGAATCCATCATCATAAGCCATCAATGGCTCTTGCAAGAGCAAAGCCTTGTAGAAGTTATTAGATTCATGTGGATTATCACATAAGTGATTAGATGGTTAGTGGTTAGTAGTTAGATTGTCATGAGAAGAAAATTTAGCTAAGCATCATGTAGAAGATGGAGAATAATACAATAGAGAAGGAAGGAGACACCTTTACATAGATTGTCACCATCTATTACATCAATCTCTCTCTTTCTCTCTCCGAATCTCTCAGCCCTAATACATGATCTAAAAACGAAATGGAAATATAAAAGAAAAGAAAAGAAAAGAAGAACACCTACACTAACCTATACTAAAAGAGAGAAAACCTAGCTTATTTCTCTATTTGCTTGTATTCCGTGCAGGGGTATATATAGGTAAAAAGGGCTTTTAGAAGATGAGACAAGACCACGCGTCAAAAATCGACACGTGGCTCTCTTATAGGGCCGCAGAAACGCGGCTATGACGCAGCCATAGTCGCGTTTCCGCAGCCAAACCAGGGACTTAGGTCCCTGGTTTTGGCGAGCATATTCGCCTCGCTTCGGGGACCTTCCAGATGTACTCAGATTCGGTTATTTTCGTCCGGATATTCGTTTGAAGTGTGCAAGGGTCTAGGTTCAATGCATCTTTTAGAAGCTCCCTTGCATGGCCTCCAAAAAATCCGGATTTAATTACCCGAAAATGGGTTTAATTAAGCTCTTATTACCCTTTTACCCTCCTTGTCTTGATTATCTGCAAGGGAGACCAAAACACGGTTTAGACCGACATTTTATTTATAAATCAGTAGGAAAAAGCGATATAATAATGCAGAACTGTAGATTAATCATTAACCACCTTAGGGAGATCCTTTCTTTTGGCTATATGCATTTGTTGCGTTTGCTATTTATTTATGCACTTATACTTGTTTTCATGGCATCACACGATTTCTCTAGCATCAAGTCCCCACTCAAATTTGATGGGTTAAACTTCCCCATTTGGAAGGTCAAGATGAACCTCTTCCTCAAGTCCGTAGGGGTTAGAGTGGCTAAGGCCATGACGAAGGAATTCATTGAACCTCGCCGTGATGAGGATACATGGTTCGAAGCAACCGTTAAGAACTACGACGCCAATGTTAAAGCCCAATATGCACTTACATAATCATTAAATGATGATCTTTCTCGTGTAATTAATTGCAAATTCACTTATGAGAATTGGAATGATCTAATCATTACTTATGAGGGGACGTCGCAAGTCAAGAGATCTAAAGTTGACTTGCTTCATTCTCAATATGAGAATTTTTACATGCTCGAAAATGAAAATATAGATGAGATGCTTACTCAATTCACTAAGATTACTAATAGATTATCTTTTTTAGATGGATACCATTGACAGTGACCAAAAGATTCAGAAGGTCATTAGAGCTCTCCCCAAAGCTTGGGAAGTCAAGACGATAATCCTTAAGGAGCTAAACGATAGAGAGGAGATGGACTTCTCCGGCTTCATTGAAAATCTCAAAACCCACGAGATGGAACTGAAGTTAAGAGAAGAAAGTGAGACTCCAAAAAAGAAAGTGATTGCTTTCAAAGCTACTCCCTCCACCATCGACGAAGAAGATTCATCTGAAGATGAAGATAAAGACTTTGCCATGATCATTAGAAGAGTAGGTAAATATTTTATAAGAAGGGAAGACAAAGTCGCTTCCGAAGAGGAAGACCTCAAGGAAGATTTGAGAAGAGGAAGGAAGAGACGAGTTCTTACTTTCATTGCAAGAAGACGGGTTATCTAATTGTGGTTGCCCCTCACTTCTAGCCACCACCTCCAAGAACGTGTATAAAAAGAAGAAGGCATGGTAGCCACTTGAGATGATTCGAAAACGGATTCTGAAGAGGAGATTGATGTCGCACACGTATGCTTCATGACAAACGGAGAGAAGATTTATATGGTAAATCCCGAAGCCTCTTTAGAAGATGATGATTTAACTATGGATGAACTTGCAAAATAGAAATAAAATTTCTCTTGCACAAAATAAAAAATTGAAAAAGGAAAATGACCTTTTAAAGAATAAGTTAGAAATTATTTTTAAAGAGAGAAACGATTATCTAATTCTTTTGAGAAAACGAAAAAGGATTTTGACAAATATAAACTTATTTGTAAGGGCAAAAGCCCTAATATTGCTTTTAACAAAATGAATTGTTGGATATCCAAAAACGTATTGATGTTTTGGATACCACTTTGAAAAGTGTGCATTTGATATGAACAAATTTAATTCTATGTTTCCAAAGGGAACAACCCAAAGGAAACATACATCTCATTCATCTCACAAGCACCATGAAAAACATGCACAACATGCACATACACATCAACATAAGCATGCTTTCATGTAGATAAAGTATACGCATGTGCACATTGTGGCACAAAGGCCATTTAACAAAATTATGCTAAGTTTAATATGTTAAATAAAAATATTTGGGTTAGAAAAAGTACTAACCCTATATGACCCAAAAAGATTTGGGTATCAAAAAACACACCAAATTTGATTGATATAAGTGTGTCATCCTCCTCCAAGACATAGTGGGAGATGGTGCCTTGGTGGTGGCTGCATCGAACCTCAAAGGATCAACCGTCATATTGCATCACTATTAAGAAGCACCTATTTTAGAGATTGCCTATGCTTTGGTAACTTCTCTACTTGA
The DNA here is from genome assembly GCA_038442645.1 of Agave tequilana. Taxonomy (NCBI): domain Eukaryota; kingdom Viridiplantae; phylum Streptophyta; class Magnoliopsida; order Asparagales; family Asparagaceae; genus Agave; species Agave tequilana. The sequence goes on along the minus strand of JAVJIF010011541.1, from coordinate 13,537 downwards.
AATTTTCATTTTAGCTAGATCTATATATGCATAGGAATAGTCAACTTTTCATTTTTTTTAAATATGCTTTAGTTATGAATACATAATTTTTTTTGTCTCTATGACTTGCTTGCACTTGAGCTAGTCCGTTAACACTGTTTTTATTCTTTACTAGCCCAAGAATTGCTTGCCCATGTCTATAGATTTTTTCATGCTCACATGTTTGATAGATATCTTTGTATGTATGTGTACATAGATAAATTTATTTGCTCATATACATGTATACATATTTTGTTTATATATCTATCTTATGGTTGTTGGCCCAAGGCCCTTCACTCTAGTTTTGATGATGATTAACTCATGTAGTTATAGTTTACTAATAATCTTGTGACATTTAGTTTCAGATATTTAATCAAGATATTAGTAGGTGTTTAGCTTCAACAAAAGAGTTTTGGAGCTATCACATGGTGATTCAAGAGCTCGCGCATCGAGATCACATATAGCACTCGATTGGAGTCAAGCTCGGTGGATCATGTTTGGATCGAGTCGACTTGGAGACGGAGTTCTACAAGAAGACATCAGTTTGTTTATTTTAAAATTGTGTTTAGATCATTGTAAAGATTAGATAGTGTTGATATGCTCAAGCTCACATACACACACAAGTTTTCAAATTTATTGGTTTTGGTTTTCGGTTTAACCGATATTGGATTTCATGTCAAAAATATAGATGTAATATATTTTATGTATATTGGATTCTATCCATATACAATATGCTTCAAAGTTATTTCAATATCATGTTTTTGTATTTACATGAGTTTTGGAGAAAACGGTTTTTCATTTCAAAAATCCAAGTTTTGAAAAATACGGATTTTGGTTTAAGGCAAAATTTCAAGATCACAAAAATAGTTCAAAATGTTTATAATATGCGTTGAATTTTAGTCACACAAATTTGTCTTTCAAAGATCTTATAAGAAATATTTTTGTGAAATTTATGTGATTTTATGGGATTTAATTGAAGTTAAAAAGTCGAGTTTTAAATCCAAAAATATTCCCTGCCAGGCTCTGGCGGTCGGTCGACCGGGGCCGGTCGACCGGACCAGGAGTCGGTCGACCGGCACGGTCGACTGATGTGCACGAGGGCGTGCACAAAGGCCAGCCAATCGACCGGTCGACCGGGTGGTCGACCGACTGAAAGCACCCCACTCTCAGGTGGGGGCCGGTCGACCGGGCGGTCGACCGTAGGCATTGGCCCGGTCGACCGGGCGGTAGACCGCTGGCTCAACGGTCAGAAAAGTGATCGTTGGCCGGTCGACCGGGCGGTTGACCGGAAGGGCATTTCTGCCCTTTCAAGCTGCCAACGGGCAGAATTTTTGGTGGGTTATAAATACCCATTCTTTGACTGATTTCAAAAAGTTTTTCGAGAGAAATTTTTTCTATCTTTACAAGTGTTTAACAGCAACTTTTTAAAAGAGTTTTGGACTAAAAGATTTCATCTTTATTTATTTTTAAGGGTTGGAAAAATCAAGAAAAGGGGAAGCCTTTGGGAGTTGTTTTGATCTTCATTTATATTTCAATCTAGAGTTTTTCTCAAGAGTTTTTCCTTGTGTTTTTGATTTTCAAACTCTTTATTTTCTCACACTTGAGCTATCATATCTATCCTATCTATTAGGATCTTATTTTGTGAGGAAAATTAGTTGTGGTTTGTTGAAACCACCAAGTGGTATAAACCCTTTCCTTTGCTTTGGCTTTGTGCCTTTCCCTCTAAGTGTAGAGGAGGTTGTGCAATTAGGTTATTGGTATCCCTCTAAGTGTAAAGGTGATTGAGTTCGTTGGTATCCCTCTAGTGAGAGGTTGATCTTGTGTTGGCTTTGTGCCTAGCCTTGTGTGTAGAGGTTGTTGGTATTTGAGAGAGGAGTTGTGTACTCCAAAGTTGTATTACCCAAATCCTCAGTGGAGGTTCCCTGTATGGGAAATCCTGTGTGGACGATATAGTGGAAATCCTTCTGTGTGAAGGCGGGGACGCAGAGCTGGGTGCTCGAACCTCGAAACATATCTCAGTATTTGCGATTGATCCACTATCTCTAAACTCTCTCTCTTATTTACCTGGCATTGCATCATATTGTTCATATCATATATATGCTTGGGTTTGTTTGTGTGCCTTACTTGTGTTGAACCAAGAGAGCTATAAATAGCACCTCAACTTTTATTTAGAGGAATTTAGAGGAGATAGTCCAGAGCTCTTCACCGGGAATTCAGCTACACTCTTTGCTTACACTAAGTGTGTTGCAATTAGTTTTTAATTCCACATTATTTGTCATTATATTAGCCATAAACCTATTCACCCCCCTCTAGGTGTACTTACAATGGTTGGTTACATATTTAAACCGTATTTAAGTAATAAATCAAGATAGCAATTGCATGCCTCAATTCTTATCTAGAGGAATGACGAGGAGAATTTCAGAACCCGTTAAGAGTATTCGACTTCAATATCTTTTTTTAAAATTGCTTAATATATGATTTAATTGTTGAAAAATATATTCTTAATATAATAAAAAAAATATTTTGATATCATTTTCTTGTGTTTTTATGCCTATAAGATTTTTGGGGTTATTTCCTTGTTATATATATATAAAAATATCCAAGCTAAAATATTTTTCAAAAGCCCTTAATTCATATTTTCTAAAACTAATTTTTGGGTAATCCCGGTCGACCGCGTTGACCTGGAATAGATCCAGTCGACCGGACGGTCGACCGAAAGAACTTGTAATAAAAAAAAATTGGCCTAAGCTGGTCGACCGATCGATCGATCGACTAAAATCGAGATGCTCTCTGTTAGACCCCGGTCGACCAGACGGTCGACTGGGTGTCAGGTCTGCTAAGTTTATACCCACTTTAAAAACCCTAAAATCCCAACTCTCTCACTTTTTTCTCTCCTCCACCGGCTCCCTTTTCTTTTCCTCCCTAATTCCTTTCCTGCCATCACTCCAAAACCTCATCCAAACTCAAATTAATCCATAAAATTTGTTGGATCTCATCTCAGATCTTCAGATTCGCTTGTTTTCAAGGAGAAATTTCAAGGTATAATCCCTAAATCTCCCAAATCTTCTTTATTTCATAATTTTTCTTAAAATACTTCTTAAATTCATGCCAAAGTCTTGTTTATCATCTTCCTAGGTTTATCATGTCTAAGAGGCTTAAATCTGAGAAGGGTAAACAATCCGAATCCTCATCAAAACCCTTTGTTTCTCAGAATGCATCTCATAGGTTTTCTATTCTCCATAATAAACACGTAATTTCTGGTAGAAGCTTTGTGCTCACTGATTTTGAGTACTTAAATCTTGCAAATATTTTGAACACAAGCTCTCTAGAATACCTAGTCACCATCAAGGAACCTATCTACCCTGAGCCTGTGCATTATTTCTACTCTAATATGACCTTTCAAAATAATCATATCAGATTTAGGATTTTGGGCAAGGACATTAACATCTCTTTAAATAGATTTTCCCATCTGCTACATCTCTCCTGTGAGGGTGTAGATATATATAATGTTAATATACATAATTTTGAATATCCTGACGGTGAATCTGCCCTCATCGTATCCTTTTACTTCACGATGATGATAACCCGGCCTTAGGAACGAGGAGGTGAAGTATTACATGATCACCGCCCAGGACCTAACTAAGATAGTGTTCTATAATCTCTTACCAAAATCAGAAGAATATAGTCATGCTCGGGGTTCTGCTCCCCTCTTAATCTATTGCCTTCTGAAAGACATTAGAGTTAACATTCCTAGGCTCATCATCGACTTCATGGTTTTTGAGCACCTCCTGATCCCAAAACGGCACTTACCATTTGGGATGCTCATTACACGACTCCTCAAATAATTAAAAATGATCTTTCTGCTAAACGATCCATTGAACTATCTGTTGAGAGGATGCGTGCTATGGAGCGTGCTCCTTCTTCTCAGCCACCTATCATTCCTGCTATTGCCTCTGTATCCTCTTCAGCCTCCTCAGCCTCTATTGACCCATATACAACTCTTTCTGCTCAGCTTTGTGAACATGATCTGAAGATGACCGCAAATTTTGAAAGGGTTGAGCACAGAGTTCGGAATGACCTGCAATATATTTGCTCATCCATTCTCTATCTTCAGACGTGCATCGAGGAGACCTATAGTAAGAACGCTTAGCCTGTTTTTCTTCTGAGAGGTCACGCACAGCCTCTTCCTGCATCGGTCCTCCGTTTGACACCTGGGTACCTCCTCCAGCTCCTTCCGAGGCACCAGCTCTTCCTGAAGATCCAAACTTTCAGGAAGAGTATCCCCTTTTGTGCTAATGACAAAAAGGGGAAGAGAGATTTTATGGAGTTATCTAGGAGTTTTTATTTTCATGTCTTTATTTATATACTATTTTATGTGGACATGTAGTATTTGGTGTTTGGACATGTGTTTTATATTATAATACTATTTTATGATTTGAAACTTGTTTTGAGGTTGGCATGAGCCTTTGTATGGAAAAATTTCGTTTATGATATCACTGTTGTCTTTGAAAAGTTATGTATCTGTTTTTTGTTAATATTTGATATATATCACTGTTGTCTTTGAAAAGTTATGTATCTGTTTTTTGTTAAATTTAATATTGGTATGTGGTGTGTTTGTGTTTTGAGTATCCTTTGCAAAACAACCATTTACCACTTATTTTGAAGGTTGGAGGTTATTAGTTTGTTGAAGGAAACCGTTTGTGCATACACCTTTGTAATTATGTATTCTTAGTATGCATAAATGGTTTGCATAGAGCTTACTTGATATATCCTATTCATATGCTTTTATTGATGCATCTTACCTATATGCCACATTTGATATATGCATATGTTTAGGGGGAGCGTCGTTGAAGTCTCTTCCCAAATTATTTGTGATAACTCCATGTGTTTTGTCATCATCAAAAAGGGGGAGATTGTTGGCCCAAAGGCATTAGCCATAGTTTTGGTGATAACAAATATATGTAGTTATGCTTTTAACAATTTTGTTTAGCAAAGTTTCAGGTTAACACTTTGTTGCATTTCGGGTCCATAATAAGATTCACAGTTTGGAAGCCATATGTTGATCACAGAGCCTAAGCACATAGATGAACTCAAGGATCAAGATTGCAAGAATAGACTATATCAAGATTTGTATTTTTGCTTCTTGCATTTTAGATAGGATTTATAATCGTTTGTTAAAACCAAGATGATATAGGTTGATAACTCTTTTGGGGTTAACACACACAATCTCTCATAATCCTATAGTGTTTTAAAAGGAGTTCAAAACTATTCTCTTATCGTTTTCATAATCAAGTTTTAGAAAAACGAGTTTCGGAAAAATTGGTTTTCAAATTGGAAAAGTGTTTTTACAAACTATAGTTCTAACTTGTTTTTGTGTTGATCCATGATCACACACTGGTTCTATCAAGTCCCTAGAACTTTATTGTGTGTTTAAAAACAAAGTTTATTTTTGTCGGAAAAAAATTGGTTTTAAAAGATCTTCCAAACTTGCTCTTGGCCCTTGGCTGGTCGACCGAGCGGTCGACCGTAGACAGAGCAGAATTGCTCTGTCGGTCGACCGAGCGGTCGACCGACATGCACCAAGTGCATTATGTACACTTAGGTCGAACGTGCGATCGATCGACTGCAAGAGCCTTGCTCTCGGTTGGGCCCGGTCGATTGTCTCGGTCGACCGACAGAGAGCTTTGCTCTCTGGTTGGGAAAAACGGTCGACCGACCAGTCGACGCTATCCCCAATGGTCGAAAATTTGATCGTTGGGGGTCGACCGGCCGGTCGACCGACAGAAGGATTTTCTTTTAATTTTTTCCTAACGGCTATTTTTCTTTTTGTCTTTTTCTGGGTCTTTTCCCAACGGCTCTTTTGAGTTTTCTTCTCGTGTTTCATCCCCTATAAATAATTAGGACTGTAGAAAAACTCATTAACAAGTTTGAACAAGTTCAAAACAAGATTTAATCAAGTTTTATTCTTTTTCTTAAAAGATTTTCTTTTGAGTCAAAATTTCACATTCTTGATTTTTATCTTGAGCCTTCCCTATATATCTTTACAAGCTATTTTCACTACACAATCCCAAAGAGTTTCACCTCCTTATATTGGTTATAGGATTGTGCTTGTGAGCCTTTTGTGATCAAGAGAAGATCATCGATTTTCTTCTATGTAAAGTTGTAGTGGTTGTGGCCTCAAGTGAGCTAGTGAGCTCCGTTGTTAGTGTTGTGGCACCTCGAGAGAGGACTTATGAGTCCATTGAAATCTAGTGAGAACTTATAACGGTGACAATCTAGTGAGATCGGTCAAAGTGTAAATCCTTCATAGTGTTGAAGGCCGGGACGTCGAGCAGTGGCTCGAACCTCAGAACATATCATCGTGTTTGCGATTGCTTACTCTTTCTCTCTTCACTCTACTCTCTCTTTACTTACTTGCACACTTATATTATTTTCCTATTGCAAGTATTTCTTATATTGTGATTGGTATTTGCTAGGTTACTAGCAAGTAAATTTTAATTCCATATTATTTGTCACTTAGTATTGCCATCACCTATTCACCCCCCTCTAGGTGATTTACAGAATCTTCCAGTGCCCTAATTATTGTACAAAGCGCACTGGTTCTTTTTCAGATCTCTGAAACCTGGCTAGGACTTTGATCTTCCACGCTCGTCTTTGCCCTTTCAATTGAAACCCCTGCCTTTTACTGTCAATGCCTCTGTTGATGTACCATTGAAAGAAAATTGCTTGTCCTTCCTCCTCACTTCATAATTTACAAGAGCAGCTGACACATCACTATAGTTAAGTGTTTGTTTAACTTTGATCAAGTTAGGATAAAGGTTTCACGCTCTTCATTAGGAAGAGAATTCAGAAGAATCAACGCCTTATTCTCTTCGTCGATCGCCACATTCACATTAATCAAGTCTATAAGAAGCTTGGTGTAGTTATTCATGTGTTCGTCAATGAAGAGCCTTCTTTTCAACTGGAAGTGTTAAAGCCTCCTCTTCAGTTGCAATCGCAATTCGATGCTCTTCGTCAGATATTTCTTTTTGAGGATCTCCTATAGCGTCCTTGCGGAAGTCTCATACAACACATGATACTTGATGTTTTGTGTCAAACAAGATCTTACGAGACCACATGCCATTTTATTCATCTTGTCCTAATCTTTTTCAGAAGTTTCTTTTGGCTTTTCCTCCAAACGGATAGTGTCTTCGATATTTGATGCCGTCAATTTATCATCACCTCACACCTTCACATTCTCAAAGATGTTCTTGCCATCAAACTTTACCACATCGATCTTCAACGGATGTGAGTTCACGGTTTTCACCGTGGATGAACTATCTCCAGCCATCTCCCTAGTAGATTCCTCAAAGTAATGCGAAAACAATTAGTAAAAACTAATCCAAATAGAAAAGATTAAAATTTTACCTCCAAATGAAACTGTAGACAGTTTCTAAATTGATTTGCTCCACCCGAATGAAACTCCCCATCGAACCCGGAAAGTTCTAATACCACTTGTTGGAACCACCAGCATCAGAGAAGAGTTGTGCCGGAGAATAGTCACAAACACAAGAACAAAGTAAATAAAAAAGAAAGCGAGAACACAAGATTTAAATAGGTTCGACAATTTGCTTATGTCCTCGGGACAGAGGGGAGAGAGTTCTTATTAAACTAATAAATTTTAGGATACAATATCAGGAGGAATTACCTCTCTTTATATATGGGCATGGAGTCCCTCAAGAGAAGAAAACCAACAACTCCAAATATGGATCAGAAACAAATTCAGAAGTCTGCTCGGATTCGCCCAGAACCCTTGTGTTGTCAATAGCCCAAGGGGACTATCAACGGTTCCCTGACAAACCAACTCTCGATAAACCGCTATCGGACAGCCCAGAGTGGCTGTTATCGAAAACACAGTTCATAGTCAAGGCGTATCCATGTCTGACTGTCGACAACCCAGCCCCATGCCTTATCCTTTAAAAAACTCCAACCTCTAACTTTTATTCCTCTCTCCCCACAAACCCAACCAATCAGGTTTGAGCGAGTTTTAGACTAGTATAAAACTCGAAATTTCGGTCGGTTTCGAGCAGGGTCAGGTTTAAGCCAACCCATAAACACCCCTACTGTATATCATGCCTAAATTTAAATGATATTAACTTATTATTGACTTCATCATTCTTTACATGTCTATAGTCTTCAATAAATCATAACAATATAACATTTTATGTTATAGTTATGTTTATTGATAATAATAATTAATGAGCACAAATGTATAATCATATTCATCATTAATTTTTTTTATTTTTTCTTAGCGTGCATTTGCTCTAGAGCTATGTCCATCATCTTATCAATCTATTATATTTTATTGCTGTTGTTTTGTTACTACATAGTTTCGTTATCTAATTAGTTATAAAAAATATTATCTTCAATTCTCATTATAACTTTAGAGTTTCAGTGCAACGCTAGTTGCAATCTCAAGTTCAACCATGCCAGAAGCTACTTGAGCTCTGCCTTCGGGATCCATGTAGGCCTATGGCCCTCCCACCAACGATGGTGCCTGCTGCCTCACCATGTACGTCACCATCACCGTCTTCGCCATTCGCGCACCCACCCCCCCACCCGGCAACAAACCCCAAACCCCACACACACAGTCCATCGAGGGCATTCCCGTGTGCATCACAAATGCATCCTCTTCTCCTGCCAGGCCGGCCAAGTACATGTTTCAGTACATCATTGTCGGAGAGGACCCGAGCAAGATTGTTCTACTTGGAGTTGCTAGACACCTCAGTCAACATCAACAGTTTCGTTGAAGTTGAGTCCCATGCCAGTGGCCCCCTAGTTAGTCCCTTGAGTTTGCCCCTAGTGGTCACCGGTTTGAATCTTTGCGAGTAGATTTGTGAATAGAGTGTATGCGTATAGACTAGCGGTTAACCGCGAGCTTCTTCTCAAAAAAATAACTCTAAAGTTGATGAAAGTTGCGTCTATTTGGGCACGGGAGAGACCAAACTAGTGACCAACTTCTGCTTCTTGAGGAGGAACGACCCTGGTCGCTCAATTCCTTGTACGATGTTGACATGATTTTGAGGTTCGGCTGAGGTACTTCTTCAAGGTTGATCAAGAGCTCCACCATGAGGCTCACGGTTCGGAGTCAAGCGACCGTGAATGGATACGCTACCTCAGCCTGCAGGCTTATTTCTGGAATTAGCTGAGGATTCTTGAGTTCTGTTTGATTATAAATTACCTAAAAAATGAGGTGATTATAGGGTTTCTCTAAGATTATGGAGAAATAGTTTAATTTCAATATTTTGCTTTAAGTGTAACGCGAATGTATTTCTTTTCTGCCTCATAAATATTTTCTTCATTTCTCGCACAAAAATAACACTATAGGAGCACACAAATAGATTTTATTTATTTTTTCTGAAGACGAGAGTTAATGAGCATGCATTCCTCTTGTTCAGAAAAATGTGCCAGTTTCAGCTACGAAGGTGACTAAGAAAAAAAATATTTCCAAACAAAATATTGCGGGTCATTAAGAGTATCGGGCTTGTATAGTGTACTCAGCTGTCGGCCCGGCCTCGTGTTGGGCCATGGCCTATTTTCGCTTCCTCCGCAGCGAATTGTCTTCTTGGGCTGGGCCCAACAAGAAAGGAAAATGAGATCAAAAAAAAAAATACTCCCTGGAGATGCCCTACCATACTACCCCTCAATCTCATATATAGCCATGTTTGTCATGTTTGGTTGTCGTAATTGGCCGTAATTAGTACGTCGTAATAGATAAACTCTTTTACAGTTGTAAATGAGTTACATGTATGTAAGTCTTACGATGTTTGGTTAGTAACGTGAAGTTGTAAGTGAGAAAATATATTGTGTTTTACGGTGTTTTGTTGTCGTAACGTGTTAATCGTAAGTGAAAAAGTTGACCACAAAATTAACTATCTGATGATTTAAAATTTTTTAATATTACAAATAAAATACTAAAAATATTAAAATTAATATTAATATAAAAAATAATACAAATTGCGTGACACAAAATTAACGGTAAGTGGGGTGTAAGTAAGTGGTAACTAGATTGCAAGTCAGTGTTAATTGAATTGCGTAAGTCATTTATGAATTATGATCCAAATAAATATCACAGCTGTAATTGGACTGTAAATCATAATGAATTACGATCTTTTACAGCCTTTACGCGAAAACAAACAGTCACATCTAAGCGCTAGTCACATACATAGCTATACATCTCAAAGTCAGCAGACAGATATGAGACGATCAGATTCTAATAAGAATAATATTATTTTAACTCGATGTTTCTGACTCAAATCTAAATCATAACTATACAACATGAGACAAACTGCATAAGTCGTACATTTGTATGGTTATGAGTTTGATTCGAATCAGGAAACCAGAGTTAGGAGAGCATTACTCAAAAAATGTTCCTCTAGTTCTCCTCACAACTCACACAACTCTTAAAAAGATGGCCACATCTCAACCACCACCCCATCAAGCTCCCCTCCGGCCACCACCATGGCCACAGCCACCCCTCTGATTTTCTTCTCCGTCTCTTCCCGTGTCGCCTCGCCATGATCACCGGATCCTTTCCAGTGAACTTTTGCACCACCATTTGAACTGCGTCTCGATCATCCCTCACCTGTGATCTCTCTGGACTCTCTGCTGGTTTCAGTTAGTCTCAGGGTGAGAATTTATATGTGTTCATGCTATTTGACATCCTTCATAATTCATTTTTCTCCCAAACGTCCAAGTCCCTACTTGTCTATTATAAATGATGGGAACAATCCTAAATTAAGACCCCAAAAGTTGACCTTGAAAAAAAATCTTGAATACCTAAATTTTAATCATTAGCCTAAGCATTCTCTTGATTTAAAGAAAATCTCGCACCACACACACAGAACAAAAGAAAATACAAAGAAAAAGGCCCAAACGACGTATATCAGGCGACAACAAGAGAGCCACTATTTTAGTAAAAACTGAATTTTTTTTTTTTTTATGTTAATTAACACAATGCGTAAATTTCCTCGTTGTTGTGGTTGTTATTATTATTATTATTATATTATTATTATTATTATATATTATATTATTATTTATAGCCAAACTCAAAAGTACATAAAAGATACTCATAAATACCTAATATGAGAGTTATACTTGTTACGTAATTGAACAACTATCATGATGGCAACACGAGTCTATACAAAGACAACTGTAATTTGTCAATCTGTAATGACAATATCAATTCCCTAGTGGCATACGGAGCAAAGTAAATGCCTATATCCTCTTAACTTCATTCTTCGATATTCAGAAACCCGTCAATGTTTCTTTAAAAATCAGCACCATACAAGGCATGGTTGCCCAAACCAACAGTTCTTATAAGGCAGAAGTTTTAAAAATAATATAGTATATGTTGAAAACTCTACTAATTAAAAATAAAAGAACTATTTTTAAAGTAATTTTAAAAACTAGTACGAGATCCTTTAAGTATGGAATAAAACATACTTTATTCCATGAAAACATGCTAAGTTGTACGAGAATCGACACTCAAAAATCTATGAAGCACATATATGAGCTCATGAAATAAAATTATGATTAAACATAAAGGTGAGTGCTCAATAATCATGTGAATAATATATCATGAAATAAATCAATAAGGCTCAAAAAAAAAAACTCAAATGAAATTCTTTTTCATAAAAACATATCATATGATCATGCAAGAATCATCAAAATTAGGGCATACAATATACAATCAAGCATAAAATGAGTATATAATAGATATAAAACATGTATAGCATGTAACTCAAAAATTGTATATGTATAACACAAGTTTTAATAAGATTTGTGAATCAAACTATTACATAAACATATAAATCAATATATGCTTTAACTAAAACATACAAAAACATGAATCAACCAAAATAAGTAGGCATGTAAATCCATTTGAAAACATGAACATTATTTTCAAAAATACATGCATAGGTAGGCAAACAATCAACTCAACATAAAGACAAAAATAATATATGATGAGTCTAGGTTACTAAAATAGCATGTAAGCATTAAAATATTTTAAAAGTGAAGGATAAAAAATGGTTTCCAAAACCGATATAGTCAATCCATTTCTCCAAAACACGGTTGTCCCCCACCTTTCTTTCTTGATAATGATGCATCCATTTGGTGACCTTCAAGCTTGAAATACATATGCCACCAAGACACCAATCCTCTCACGTCTTGTGAGAGCCCACACCTACATCAAAGACAAGAGAGGCGAGAATTTTGATACCCATATTTTCTTGCGTCCATGGGGGTTAGTAGCAATAGGAACCTAAAACATTTTATTTGCAAAATTTGAAATATTTAAACTATCAAAATAAAATTTTGCAAGGCGGCCCTTATGACCACAATGTGTACAAGTGTACACTCTAAAATACACAGTGTCATGTATGTGAACATGAGAAGCATGTGTATGCCGTGGGAGGGTGTGCATGCATATGTGGAGTCTAGGTTACTAAAATAGCATGTAAGCATAAAAATTTTTAAAGTGAAGGATAAAAAATGGTTTCCAAAACCGATATAGTCAATCCATTTCTCCAAAAAACACGGTTGTCCCCCACCTTTCTTTCTTGATAATGATGCATCCATTTGGTTTGACCTTCAAGCTTGAAATACATCTCTGCCACAAGACACCAATCCTCTCACGTCTTGTGAGAGCCCACACCTACATCAAAGACACAGAGTTGAGAATTTTGATACCCATTATTTTCTTGCGTCCATGGGGGTTAGTAGTAGCATATGTGGAGTATGTTTCTTTGAACATATCCAATATTTTATAGTTCATGACACATTGTTTCAAAATGTAGCTCAAACAATTAACACTCTTCTAACATGTAAATATCATTATTAATAGAAGAAAAAGGTAGTGCAAGCATGAGAAAAAAATCTTCTCACAAGAAGATGAAGTTATAGTAGCATTGCAAACATGAGAATCTAAACCATTTTTAAAGAAACTTTCTCCTTTGAAACACAATCTAATTCTTTAGAATCAAAACTATTTTGCTTTTTTCAAAAGAATCATTCTCTTTTAAAACAAAATCAAAGTCTACAAGACAAAATATCATTTTTCTTCAAAACAATATTAAATTAAATTTTATTTTTCAAAATCTTATTTCTTTTAAATAAGAAGCGAGTTAAGATTTCAAGGGATGTGTTTTCAAGGAATCCTTTCACTTGAAATCTCAATCTTCTCTTTCAAAACAAGATCGAGTTTTAAAAGCAACATTTTATTTTCTTTCTTAGATCAAACTCTTATTTTTCAAGACCTTATATTTCGAAAGCAAGTTTTCACAAAACTCAGAAAGCTCTTCATCAAAGCATGGGCATCCATACTCCTATCATGATCATTAGAAGAGCTAGCACAATTATCTAGATGAGTGTTCGAATTTATCTCAAGAAAGTCAATCCCTGGACCCTGTATGCCTCGTCAGACTCATCTACTATGGGTTCTCTCTCCGCATATTTGAAACTTGTTTCTTGAGAGAGC